>VWZS01008816.1:840174-1096935 GCA_013397075.1 Rhabdornis inornatus | reverse complement strand
TTTTTTTTGGTTTGGTTGGTTGGTTGGTTTTTGTTTTTTGGTTTTTTTTAAACTAGATTACTTTAAACTGCTTGTGGTTCTGAAGCAACCTGGTGGAGAAATGCCTCTGCAGATGGGGACTAAGATATGAATAAAGTTGGCATAATCTGCCCCATTTATTTCACTGATTCATATACTCTGATGCCTCCTAAAAAATACAGAAATATGTATTAACTAAGAGTACAAAGGGAGAGGAAGAAGAATTTATTTGCATCAATGCTTTTCCTATTGAAGTCATAAGTATGGATCTACCACAAAGGCATTCCCAGTGCAGGCAGAACTACCTCTGAGGAACTGCAAGCATGCTCTGTTGTTACAATGAGGAATGAATCTAAAGAAAATAAATGCATTTCAAGGAATGCTGCAAACATAAGCTGGATGCCATTAACAGGCAGGTACTTAGGTACTTAGTACCTTGAGGTACTTAGGCTGTGAGCTAGGTCTGTATCACTAAATTTGCTTTTCTAATCTGAATTTGTATTTACTGCATTTGCCACTATTTTTCTTTTTCTATTGCTTGAAATGAAGAGCTAAGCTGAGGAGAAAATGAGTCATTGTTAATAGTGATTTGTCCCTACATAAGGGAGGGAATTTCTAGAAACAGGAGTTTCTAGATTTGGCAGCTATTTTTTTATCATAGCACTCCATCTACTATGAAGAAGTAAGTCCTTGTAAGCCATTTTTAATAGATGTCTGTACTTAATAAAACTTCACCAGTATATATATACGTGGGGAAAAAACAAATCAGAGTTTGAAATGATAATAGTATTCAAAAGTTTGTCACACATCAAACAGAGTGAGAAGAGGGATCAGAGAATCAGAAAAAAATCATGCTAATTACACTCAGGGGGAAAAGACTTTGAAAGCACGACATCCAAGGGAAATAAATGAAACAAAAACTGAATTATGCTTTCCAAAAGTCTTTTATGCATATGCCAGCCAAGTAAGGTATAATGATCTTAATATAGGAAAAATATTAAATTAATAAAAACTGTTCTGACAAAAGAACAATTTTACTGACAACTACTAAATCAACTGCATTAGCCGACTTCTCACTCCTTCAAATCAGCCTTTTAGTTCTGCAAAGAGCTAATAATTCCAATTTAACAAAGGAAAAATCAATTTATCCCTGTCTGGTGTTTCAGCTTTCCTTTTGTGTGTGTGCATATATGTGAGTCAGAGGTTTTTAATTCTTCATATAATGATCCTTATGTTATGGAATTACAAAGTATACAAAAAATTGACTGAATTTCTACCACAATATTTTTTCTTCAATATATGGTCCACAATATATATCTTCTAAACTTGGTATTATGACTTTTTAAAAATAATAATTTTGTCTTTGGAGTTAAATTCAACTCAGGGGTTTTTTTTGTTTGCTTGTTTGGGTTTTTGTTGTTTTTTTTTTTCTCTTTTTTGCTGTAGCTATTTCAGTAAGAATGAAAGAAGAACTTCCAAGAGAGAAACCATGTTTGATATGCATGTTTGACCATGATTAACATGGTTAATCCCAGATAAAAACATTTAACAAGAGCAGCACAGACTATATTTCAGGAACCTTCCTTTTCTTAATACGGTTAGAATTTTTAGTGTTTTAAAAGTTGCATACAAAAGCCAAACGATTCAGAAGAATCCTTACACCGAAGCTGTTACAATTTAAGCTTAATTCACCGTATCTTTGGAGATATGGGTGCTGCTTGGAAATCCTTTACTGGAAAACTTGGACAAAATTAATAGGTGCATCACTTCTGACCTCTGACATAGTTGATGACACAAATCTTTAAAGTATTTGTGACAGCATGCTAAGCTTTGTAATATGAAAAATAAGTGGTGGACTCAAAATAAATACCAGATTATATGTATTTGCACACATTAAAAAGAATATTTTTTATTAATGCACATCTTAATGTTATACAAATACATTCTTTCCTCAATCCTGTTTGCATGATTAGTGGAAAAAATTAGAAAAACAAATTTATTTTTGTATTATTTGGGGTTATCAATTTTTTGTCTAAATCATTGTCTTGCAGATTTTGTAGCATTTTATGTTTATGCAAAGTACCAGGTACCTTGACAAATCAGAACATTGTTCTCACTAGTGTCACTATTTATGTCAAGAGCTACATTACATAGTAGATACGACCATGCTTCTATTTACACCAGTGTCAATAATATAGATACTAAAATCTGTGGTGCTATTACAGAAGAGAAGAGAAGAAGTTACATTACAGACAACAGACAGCAATGAAAAATTTGAAGCAATGAATGCCTCTGAAAAATCAAAGTCTTCTTAGGTGTTCATTTTAGGGGTTAATTATGAAAGAGTTCCGACTTGCGACAATATTTTCATTAGACAGAGATGGTCTGTAGACACTGACAATATGACTTGGAGATCTTTATTTGTCCTCTTTGAGGAGTCTCTAGGGACAGTTACTAATTCAACAGAAATGTTGCTTGTGTTTGTACAGCGCCTAGAACTTTTCAGAACCATTTATTAAGCTAGAAGAATCAACAAAAAATTAATTTAAGAAATCATTCACAAAGGGAAATCATAAGAATCAAAAAAAAGTGAGTATGTGAAAAAAAAATTCCAAATTAGTGACTATTGTGGAATAATCTAGAGTTAAATGACTCAAATTATGCAATGAGCAAGCAAAACATAACAGTAAAGATGAAAGGGAATTTTATTCTTCCTGTGTGCACACTTATACTATACTTGATAGAAACAACAAATTATGTACCTCTGGTAAAGTATTAGCCATTATTTAAGCCTTAAAATAAAATTAATAACTCTAGAAAAGCCGAGATAAAAAATGTTTTCTTGAAAAGTCTCTTATTAAGGGAATGAGGGGTAATGCTCATGCAATGATCAAGAGGTTTATTCCAAATTGCAGGAATTCAAGCGTGTCTTAAATGCATCTATGATGGTATTAGAATATTCTGCAAGACCCTTAACTGTTATTTTTCTTTATTGAAATTGTTTTTTTTAAAAAAATGGGGGAAAGGCTCACATGAAAATGTTTGAATTATAATACAAGAAAAGTTGTTCAATGACAGTGAAGTATCTGTTTTTATTCTTTCCACAAGCACCAATGCATTCTATATGGCGAACTCTGCTGTAAGGTTTAGAGATCTATAAGTCACTGGTATGTATGGCATTTTACAAATTGTACGTTTTTTCCTGTGGTGTAACTAAGAGTCCTTCTGTGCTATGAAGTAATCTGTCTCACAAAAGCTGTAGGCAAAAATCAGCAATTCTAAAAAGAAGAAGTTAAAGCATGAGAGTCCAAACGGCTGGGAAAGGTGTGTATTTTGAAGGAGAGAGAAGTTAGTTCAATAGAAATACATGATGCTAAGCTCTGTAACATGCAAAGGAAATGGTGGAGTAAAATAAAATTAAGAGATAATCACTTCAGTAGAAATACGTTAAACCAAGCCTTATAAAGAAGTAAAAATGGTACATGGGAAATGTAATATGGAGTGAATTCCAGCAAGATTAAAGTTGTATGGTTTAAGGTTACAGTGTTAAGAATATAGAGTTGGCTTCTCTATATACAACCCTTCCTGCTCTGCAGCATTGTTTGGGTAAGCGAGGCTGTATCATCAACATGGGATCCTTCGTTATTCTTTCAACAATAATTCTGTAAAATTTTAGTCAGTACCTACCTGAGACTACTACTTTAGCCACAACTTCAGTTTGGTTTCTAAAAAAATCATTAAATCAGGCATTGAGAGACTTTCATGTATCATTATCTTAACTCATCCCAGACGATTGTCTACGACTATCATTCTGTTGAGCACCATCAAGCCTATAAAAAGGCTGTAAGGAAGGTCACTGTGGAGCTTGGCACATATCTTATCCAGACATTTGTTTCTGTATTTAGATGAGGTATCACAGAGGATTGCTGCTGCTAAATGTGGTCCCAGAGGGCAGAGCACCTTACCAGCATCTCAAACTCTGTCAAGAGTTGCTACTGCCTGCTCAATTTTTCTGTGCCATTTAAGGACTCATGCGTTCTAAGACCATTGTTATTTCTTCTACTTATTCAGGTTCCCTCTCTCTTTTTTCCCAAATATATATATATATACATATATATATTTGAAATGTGTTATTCCTTACTTTATATTATCAATAAATATACTGTAAATCCTAAATTTAAAAAATAAAATTGTCAAGAGGACATAGGAATTTTCATCATACCAGACTTTCATTATTGCAGCCTTTCTGATTTCTGGCCATTTTACTTTTCACTGATGAATGGTATTTACCTGAAATTTTGCACAAATTGTAGATCTTATCATAAGTCCGTATCTAATCTCTGTTTAAATTCATGCTCAGTGGTCTGGATTGTCATCCCTCCCTTGAACACTAACCTACTCTGTTCCCTATATATTCCTTAGAACAAGGCATTCTTGGATCTCTTCCCAACTCTGAATATATACCTTGAGTGTCCTTGACATTGTCCCTAGTTATTTCTCTTCTAAGATCTTCCCTCTCAGTTCTCAGACTAATTACGCAATCACTAAAATAAACTGCTAGGTTCCACAAAACTCTCAGTCCATAGCTATTTCTGTCCAATTTTTTTTTCCAATTTATCCACAGTCCTTAGCTGTACAAGATGTTGTTTGGAGAAGGAACGCTTCCTACACCTCAAACAGGATTCAAGATAAAGGGAAGAGAGAGAGAGGTAAGACCATCTAGAGCATTCCACTCAAATTTGTCAGCAAGAGGGAGGAGAGAGCTGCTAAAACCACAGTGTGAGTAACTAATGGAAAGGTAAGAGAATGGTAGCTGTCCAAGTCTCCACTAGTGTGACTGCTGGTCACTGTACACAAGATGTCTCTTAGACTCTTTCAGGCAGTAGATTTCAACCTCTGTCATGTCCTCATCTGCATGTGCCACTGTTTAGATGGTCATTCACAGGAAAGCTGTTAAAATCCCCGTTTAATAAAAGAATGTACTGCTGGCCACGAAGATAACATTCAAAATGCTCAATTTCACAGAAAAAGAACTATTTTCAGATGCAATTCACAGTTTATACATGGTATGAGATGCATTGCATCTTAGTGGTTTTTGGAATGCTGTGCTGATCAAAAATAGTACAGCTTCCCTGTGGGAAGGTTTATATAGTTCCCTTGGAATCACGGTGGGGCAGAGCATTTGTTTAATTCCACTGTGAAATCTCTGTGGTCCCCAGAATTCCTAACAGCAGCTGCCCCTCAGCTGCATCACAGCAATAGTACTAAACATGAAAAAACCCCATCCATGAGAGTCACTGTGCTGAGATTTTTTAATAGAAAAATTTACATCCTGTCATTATACTTCCTTACCTCACACAGTCTCATGCTGATGGATAGTCTATACTTGCTGATTTTACATGTAAGGAAGTGGGGGGTGGGAATGACAGTTAACCTTGAAATCATGTTCCACTTTGGAAACGCCTGTGAGCCTTGGGGAGAAAAAAGAAAAAATAAAATATTTCAATTTTTTTGCTTGCCTCATGAAAAATTCTGGTAAGATTTGAACTTCTTCGTACTGTTTTCAACACCCAAAATCATATGAAGAAAAAGTCCCTCTGACCAGCAGGTATGCATAATATATATTGTGCTGCACTAAGGCACAAAAGTAATGAATAATTATAACTGATGAGGTTTTCAAGCACTTTCTGCTTGTGATCTTCAACATTAACTTAGATAAAAATGTTTCATCATCTTTTTATAACTCTCATTTTTACCATTTGCTTAAAAGAAATCACAATAAAATAACTAAGATATATTTTACCAAGTCATTATCCATAAAACTTACAAGCTAAACTCCAGATCTGGAAGTAATTCTGACAGATTCTTACACTTGTAAATGTCTCTGTAACATCAGTAGGACTCTCTGGGGGCCACTTCCATGAAGCATACTCAAGTATATCTCTATCTTTTCTGTGTCTGGGAAAACATTTGGTAGATTGCCTAAGTTACAAAGAGCTGAAAAAAGTTCTCTGTCCTTTCTGTCCACATGTTTATTGAGAGGAATTTAAGGAGTTATATAATACTTAAAGAATAAATAAATATGGCTGAAATTTTTTTTCAGATTCCTTTTGGTTTTGGCAATTGCACATTATTATAAAGATCTTTCTCTAGTTTGCCTACATAAGCACTGAGTAGGGTATCAGATCAAGTATGTTATTTTAAACTAATATTTTGATCTTAAATTTTGATCGACTATATTTGATTTACCACAATAGTCATCTCTGTTCCTTCTGTTCCTTCTGTAAATAGCATTATTATAGCATAGATGAAGAATATTAATTTTAGACTTTCCTAAAAATACTTTCTATCTATCTATCTATCTATCTATCTATCTATCTATGCAAGAAAATTGCTGGAAAAAAAGTAACTCAAAACACAACAAATCAAACCACAGCAAAATAGACCACAAGGAATAATTTTAAAGGAATGCAGTTCCTTGCTAGGTGAAGCCCAGGAATTAGACCTGCCGTTGGTGCTGCTGACTCTTGTAGAGCTTGTTGCCCACCAGGACCCCAGGTCCCTTTCAGCAAGGCTCCTTGGCAGCCACACACATACTCACCTGTAGTGGGCTCTTTGGTTATTTCATCCCAGGTGCAGGAATTAACACTTGTGTCTTGTAAACTCCATACTGTTCTCTCTAGCACCTCTTCCATCCTGCCAGGTCTCTCTGTGGGATGGCTTGCCCTTCTGACATGTTCACCTCACCACCACATTTGGCAGCATCAGGAAATTTGGTGAGGGTGCTTTCAATCCCATCACTTGTGCAATTTTTGAACACATGGGACAGAAAGGGGCCCAGTAACAATCCCTGAGGGACCTCACCTGTGGCAGGTTGCCAACCTGAGCAAAAGACATTGATGACCACCTTCTGAGTGTGAACTGCTAGCCAATTTCCTACACTTCTCACATTCAATCCATATCTTTCCGGTTTGTTGAGGAGATGCCATGGAAAACAGCGCTGAACACTGATGTCCCAGTAAAGAGATTAAGTAAGGAGGTATTTTTATGTCTCTCTGATGTCAGTAAAGATAATTCTAACTCTGATTTTACTGCTTATGTTCCCAACTGAAATGTCAGGAAACTAAGAAGGCAACAAATAAAAACTTAAAGCAAAAAGCTTAAAAGCTTTTGTGGGCTGGCAAGAAATATTTTGTAAAGGGAAATGTAGTGTAGGAAAACTCAGTATATGTGGCTCATTACAAAGTGAAAATACATAGAAATTGGGAAGTAATTAGTTTGCAGTGTACAACTGCCTTCACAAAGACATGATGGTCACTTAAAGTCTCTGGAGTCCAGTAGCCAAAGCCAACTGAAAAGAAACAATCAAAAGAAATTAAAATCAGAAATAAAGATGAATGCATACTTTTCTATTTGTAGGTCAAGTCTGAAATTCAACTTGAATACCATATTCTTTTCCTGTTGATGTCCCTAAATGGACTTAATGTTTTTCTAATTTAGCTCTTTGGTAAATTCAGCTCTAGGTAAATTAAAGTATTTTCTACATTTAACAAACACTTGTGTAATATATCAGTAAAGAAAAATACTTTCTCAACCAGCTCAGAGGTATTATTCCAATTTATATTTAGAGTTTAGAGGGAGCAGATCAGAGCTGCACTGAACAATTTTTTTCTCTTATGATTTAGGATGTAATAGCAGCCCCATGTTTATGTTCAAAGGAGCTGTACTGCCACAGGAGGTCCTATTCATACTGAGCCTCAGACAGACACTCAAACAATAAATATCTGATCCTAAAAAGGAATTCGTTAAATATCTGGAGAGCTGAGGTTGTCAAAACCTTTTGGATACTGTATTTGCAGAAAGGTTTTAGAATGTCTGAGAGGTAAAAAGTAGTGTCAGTTTTGAAACCTATGACTGAACAATAAAACCTACCTGTTCTTATATCCATGAATTGCATTCTGGCTCAGCCATCTCAACACCCCTTTTTTTCCCATTCCTTTTCTGTGGTACCATCATGGCCTCCCCATCCTTTCATATGGCTTCTCCTCTTCTAATATTAAGGTCTGAGCTTTTTTCCTATACTTAAAGGTATTCCACCTCCTCTTAATCCAGCACCCTATCTGACCTATATTATACCAGATGTTGAGCAGTTTTTAGAGTAAAACTCTCTGAAAACCCGGGCATTTGATGTTCTCAGAAACTTAAAGCAAGAGAAACAAAACCCAAGACTGTCACAGCAGATGACATGCTGGTTTGGTTTGTTACTGTATTATATTTTTTTTTTTATTGGAAAGACCAGGCAGAAGTGAAGACTAACATGTTGAATATTGTTTCACAGCATGAACAAGTGTTACGAGGATGGTATATAATTGAGGAAATAGGAATATTACTTAGTCCAAGCCTGTGGTGTGTTTGTACTTTTGCAACTACTCTTTTGTGAAATATGTACAAAATAAACATTTTGAATGAAAATCAGTCAAATAAAACAATGAAGAAAACCCCCAAGAAATCATATTTTTGCAAAAATAAAGGTGAGTCATGAAAGATACAGTGCTGCTGAGGCAATGTTTTTTCCTTACTCTGAGATGCAGTGAAAGACCAAAAGTGCCAATTTAGGAGCTAAAGGGGAAGTAGATCCTGTTGTGCAACAGGAGTCCTTTACATTGAAAAAGACCTTTAAAGTCCTCAAATCCAACCATGAACCTAACACTGCCAAGCCCACAACTACACCATGGCCCGAAGCACCACATCTATGGGTCTTTTAAATACCTCCAGGGACAGTGACTGCACAGCCTGTTCCAATGTTTAATAATCCTGCCCATCAAGAAATTATTGCTAATATCCACTCTAAACCTCCCTCATTGTAAGACCATTTACACATTACACATTGTAAGACCATTTCATCTCATTCTGTCACTTGTTACGTCGAAAAAGAGATCAATACCCACCTGGCTACTCCCTCCTGTCAGGTAGTTCCAGAGAGCAATAAGGTCTCCCCTGAGACTCCTTTTCTACAGGCTAAACAACCCCAGCTCCCTGAAGCACCCCACACACGACTTGTGCTCCAGACTCTTCACCAGTTCTGTTGCCCTTTCCTGGACATGCTCCAGCACCTCAATGTCCTTCTTGTAGTGATGAGACTGAAACTGGATACAGGATTTGAGGTGCAGCCCCACCAGTGCTGAGTACAGGAGGAAAATCACTTCTCCTGTCCTGCTGGCCACGCTATTGCTGATACAGGCCATGACACCATTGGTCTTCTTTGCCTCCTGGGCACACCCTGGCTCATGTGCAGCCACTGTTGACCAGCACCCCCAAATCCTTTCCCACTGGACAGCTTTCTAGACACTGCCCCCAGCCTGTAGCCTCGCACAGGGTTGTTGCTACCCATGTTAAGCTCTTTTTAGGCTTTGACAGTATTTATTTCCTTTCCGTTTTCCAACTTGAGTTGGAAATGCTGAAATAACATAGGCTTGGACATAATACATAATACCATAACACAGGCTTGGACAAATTTGAAAGATTCACATCCAGACCTAGATTTCCAGTGCACTCTTGACTGTAAACATGCCTCTTGCTCTCCCAAATTACTACCCTTTTGTTTATGTACTGAAAGGGAAGAGAATTCCTATTCTATATCTCATCAAAGACTTCATGCTCTGGCTTTCCACTTCCTCCTGTCCCCATTATTCTTCATTTCATATTGTTTGACATCCATCTTTTGTAACACTCTGCTATGCCAGTGTTGATTGTCTCTACACTATCTTACTATGTGTCCCGTGTACAAAGAGCTTTTTACACAGAATGTTCTAGTCATTATCCCTTCTAAGGAAAGCTTCCTCATTATTTACTCTTATGACGCGGCTCCCCTTGACCACTCATGCTAATGTCCGCCCGGCCAGCGCACAGGGCGAGACACGGGTCAAGAGTGGGCTGTTCCCCGAATTTCGAGAATTGGGAATACAGCTAGGGCTAAAGCCCTCCAAATAGGCAGCAGCACGTCCGGGGAGAAGTGAAGGATGAGAGGGAGTCCTTTTGTAGATCCAAGGAAGGCTTTATTAGGGATCGGGAACGGAAGGCAACTACAGGTGGGGGAAGGACACCACAAAAGGCAATGAGAACAGGGTGACAGCAACTTAAATAGGGGACCTCCCCCATGGGAGGGTACATTCTGTTAACCAATCATAACGACTCAGGGGCATAACACAAGGCAGGACATAACACTTCAGCAACCAATGGGGGAAAACATAGGCGGGGATTACATAACGATGACAAATAGATAACTGAGAAGGGGACAACTGACATAGAACATACTGGAAATTTGGGAGGGGCCAGGGGGGATTGACAATTGTAGGGGAGTGGATAAAGGTGATGGATGGGCAACAATCTGGAAAAATGGGAGGGGACTAGGGCTGATTGATAGGGACAAGGAGGGGATTGGGGCAACCCCAACTACAACCAACAGGGGCATTTCAACTGAGGGACAAACCATTTAACATAGGGAAAATATTGAATTCTAAACATGGACATAATTTTAAAGGTCAATCCTTCCATTTTTGTGAAATGATTAATCAAAAAATCTTAATAAGTTAAAGCAAACCAAGTCCTTGTAAATGTTGCTTAAAGACTCTGTTTATAAACACAAAAGGAAAGACAATCAAAATGCATATTTTCGTTTTTTTCCCCTTTGTTGTCTGTTGTCCTAAATACTGCAAGTGACACCAGAAAAACCTGGTGAAAAGAAGTATGCACTTCAATACCTTGCACAACAAGGCCACTGCAGATGGCGATAACACTTTCATCTCTAACTTAATGCCATGCAGATACCCTTGAGCCCAAAAAGAATCTGGTCTATATAAATTCAATTTGACGAGAATTCAGTACAAAGAAGACTCAGTATGAATGTTATATATATTGCATTGAATTCCTGTTAAGAGAGAGAAAAACCCCACCTATCTATTTACTTCTTTTAACACTGGTTTAAACCAAGTCTTTGGATGGATTTACAGAATCTATTTCTGCACTGATCCCTAAAGAATCAAAAGCAATTACCAAAAAATGATAAAAAGAATGAGAGACAAATGCACTTCAAACACTTTTCGTTCAGGAAATGGCAGGACCAGACATGCTGGCTGTGTTCCAGTTTCAATATGTGTTTTCAGTCTAAATTATTTTTGTTCTCTCTCCCTGTAATTAAATACAGTGTAAGTGGGGTGCTAGATACACCTTATCTCTACAATAGAGCAATTCCCGTATTAATGGAAAGATAAGAGTGAATAAAATGGAGCGAAGCTGATGCTTAGCTGTGAATTAAGACCTAAACAAGAACAGCGGTGAGATATTAATTTCATTTGTGTTTCTCATTCTCTACCCCTAAGTTTTCCACTTAACATTTCTATTTCTGATTTTATCTTAGGAAAAAAAACAGTATACACAGTAGTTGCTTCTATTAGCATGAAATAGAGACATTGTGAACTAGAAAATTATCCAAAAAATGCTTTGTTTCTGACCTTAGCTTTAATCTTCAAACTTAACAATATAATGAAATAGATTCTTAGGGTTTTCCAGATTTGGGATGTTATATCAAGTTCTATTTTATGTAGCCATGTACTTCACTGATCTTCTTAATGCAAAGCCTGATTCCTGTTCTCATTCTGTGATGCTTTAGGAGTCCAAAATAGTAAGAAAAATCCATAGATCCTCACTCTATAGAGTAATTTTCTCTCTTTCTTACCAACATTGGCTAATGACATGGAACTTGCACAGAAGAGCAGAAGCTGCTACAGAGTGAAACTGAGCAAATATACTGTTCTGTTTGTAATAGTCACATTTTGGCAAGAAAAGCTCTAAAATTAAAATAAAATCAAATCTCTAGTTTCATGTAGTTATTAACCAGCACATAATGAGTGAAACGTGATATTGAAAGCCATGAACAATGTGGTCTACTAAAAGAAAAAAAAAAAACAACAGCCAAACTACACAGCATTTAGAAACTCAGACTAGAGAATAGAAAAACTCAACCTAGATGGTAAATCAGATTTCCAGATGAAGAAAGGAAAACACTGTAAATGGTACCAAAAATGAGTCTGCATGGAAGATAAGTGGATTTTTTTTCTATTTCACTGAAGAAGCAATGAGAAATTCATAAAACGAAAACTAGAAATGAAAACATGTTTACACCTGGTAAAGGTATATAACGAGTAATACAACTCTCAAGATAATGAGATGCAGTTCTTAATTTGAAACCAAGAAAAAAAAAACAAAAATAGACTAGATTAAAGCTGACCTTCATATAAATATTCCGGAATGATACAGCTTTCTTAATTAGAGACAGACTCATCTTCTAACAGGACCAACATCTCTGAGAAAGTAATCAAACAGAACAGCAATGAGGAAACTTCTTCCAAAAAACCAACGGAAACTGAATCATCATCATTAAAAAAAAAAAAAATAGAAACCCAAAACAGCAAGTTACTTTTAATTGAGAGACATATCAGTAAAGACATTGCAACATAAAGATAAAGCTCGATGCATTCTTGACAAGTGCCATGAAATCTGGGTAACTTCTCAGGCCTGTATAACCCCTATCCTACTCAGCTTCATTGGTCACAAGTTTAATGATAGTTCAATGATATCTGCTCTACATTACTGCCCAAGTGTAAGTTTTTGTAGCTACTGATATAAAGTATACTAAGCAGAATCGAAGTCTCATTCAAGAACATAGAAATAAAAGCAAAAAGGAAGAACATCCAACAACTGAACAGGACAGCAAATTAAAAGAAAAAAAACTTCTACATGTATAATAAATACCTGCAACAGAGGAAAGCATCTACATTGGGACTCAGACACAGACTTCTCCAGTATGCACACTGTGCAATAAAGAAGCTGCCAAACATCCAGCTGCCATATTTACAATCACACTATTGGATCAATGACCCATTTCAGCTGCATTGTAAAGCCAGCAGCAATGTGATTCCAATAATACGAAGCTCTAACAGCCTGGAGGATTGTGACTAAAGCTTAGGAGTCATACAATGAAACCTTTCTCCGGTGGGTGGATACATTCAGGCTGTCAGTAAAAACCTCACAGAACAAGACACCATTCTGCATTGAGTTCATAACGGTTGCACTGAATTTATAACAGCTGGCACACCAAGGTGCTGGAAGAGGGACTTCACTGCAGTTTCTGTTCAGCTTTCTAATAGAATGTGGGGAGAATATATCCTCTCAGTAAATTCACAGGCAGAGCAAGCTGCATTGTGTACATCCACAAAAGTGTGCAGATAAACCAGCGAAAAGTTAGTAAGTCAGCGAGGAAGAAACACATTTCATCCCTTGAGACTAATGCAACACTTGTCAGTGAACTTGTAACAGCAAGACAACCTTTAAGTAAACAGAGAATCTACCTTAAGACATGCTTCCTGATTTATCCATGGCAACATCATTCACATTGCTGGTGACACTTAATGGGCTCTAGGATTTTACACATGCTGTGTCAATTTTCCACATGCCTTCTTTGTAGGTATCACAGAACATGAATCCACTGTAAAGTTTGTCTAAGGAAACACAGGAAGATTATAGATGATTATCTTATCTTGTAACAGAAAGAAAAATAAAGAAAAGGCAACCCAAGACTATGGAAAACCACAGGATATTCACACCTCAACCAGTCTTCATGCTTAAGTGACTCCCAGGATTTAAATACCATCCTAGAAGAAGACAGGCTGAAGCTGGTTTAAGAACATAAAAGCATAATCAAACCAAATGTATATCTAGAATTTTTTCCTTTCTTTTCCCCTCCTCTTGCTTAATTCTGTAAATATAATGTTTGGAAAAGCTGTGTGATGCTGAAGAAGGAAGCAGCATTCCAGGGAAAGGGGAAGTTTCAGTTTTGAACTTTCAGCATTTGCAGCTGGTTGCAACTGGATAGGCTGGAGCTCTGCCTAAAATTCAGGGTGGATGTCTTGAGAAGCAAATAATGAAATACATATATGCTTACTAATTGTTATTTCTTAGCTATTAATTTTACTATCCTGCCACAATTTATGGGGAGGAGAGGCATTCCTACAACAGGGGTATCTGTATCTGATAGCCTTTAATGGATGTCAGTGGGATTTTTAATCATCCTTTGGACTAACATGATTTATTATGGCATTTTCAGCCTTAATATGCATCAATGTGAAGAGCCTAAANCTTCCTCCTGTCCCCATTATTCTTCATTTCATATTGTTTGACATCCATCTTTTGTAACACTCTGCTATGCCAGCGTTGATTGTCTCTACACTATCTTACTATGTGTCCCGTGTACAAAGAGCTTTTTACACAGAATGTTCTAGTCATTATCCCTTCTAAGGAAAGCTTCCTCATTATTTACTCTTATGACGCGGCTCCCCTTGACCACTCATGCTAATGTCCGCCCGGCCAGCGCACAGGGCGAGACACGGGTCAAGAGTGGGCTGTTCCCCGAATTTCGAGAATTGGGAATACAGCTAGGGCTAAAGCCCTCCAAATAGGCAGCAGCACGTCCGGGGAGAAGTGAAGGATGAGAGGGAGTCCTTTTGTAGATCCAAGGAAGGCTTTATTAGGGATCGGGAACGGAAGGCAACTACAGGTGGGGGAAGGACACCACAAAAGGCAATGAGAACAGGGTGACAGCAACTTAAATAGGGGACCTCCCCCATGGGAGGGTACATTCTGTTAACCAATCATAACGAATCAGGGGCATAACACAAGGCAGGACATAACACTTCAGCAACCAATGGGGGAAAACATAGGCGGGGATTACATAACGATGACAAATAGATAACTGAGAAGGGGACAACTGACATAGAACATACTGGAAATTTGGGAGGGGCCAGGGGGGATTGACAATTGTAGGGGAGTGGATAAAGGTGATGGATGGGCAACAATCTGGAAAAATGGGAGGGGACTAGGGCTGATTGATAGGGACAAGGAGGGGATTGGGGCAACCCCAACTACAACCAACAGGGGCATTTCAACTGAGGGACAAACCATTTAACATAGGGAAAATATTGAATTCTAAACATGGACATAATTTTAAAGGTCAATCCTTCCATTTTTGTGAAATGATTAATCAAAAAATCTTAATAAGTTAAAGCAAACCAAGTCCTTGTAAATGTTGCTTAAAGACTCTGTTTATAAACACAAAAGGAAAGACAATCAAAATGCATATTTTCGTTTTTTTCCCCTTTGTTGTCTGTTGTCCTAAATACTGCAAGTGACACCAGAAAAACCTGGTGAAAAGAAGTATGCACTTCAATACCTTGCACAACAAGGCCACTGCAGATGGCGATAACACTTTCATCTCTAACTTAATGCCATGCAGATACCCTTGAGCCCAAAAAGAATCTGGTCTATATAAATTCAATTTGACGAGAATTCAGTACAAAGAAGACTCAGTATGAATGTTATATATATTGCATTGAATTCCTGTTAAGAGAGAGAAAAACCCCACCTATCTATTTACTTCTTTTAACACTGGTTTAAACCAAGTCTTTGGATGGATTTACAGAATCTATTTCTGCACTGATCCCTAAAGAATCAAAAGCAATTACCAAAAAATGATAAAAAGAATGAGAGACAAATGCACTTCAAACACTTTTCGTTCAGGAAATGGCAGGACCAGACATGCTGGCTGTGTTCCAGTTTCAATATGTGTTTTCAGTCTAAATTATTTTTGTTCTCTCTCCCTGTAATTAAATACAGTGTAAGTGGGGTGCTAGATACACCTTATCTCTACAATAGAGCAATTCCCGTATTAATGGAAAGATAAGAGTGAATAAAATGGAGCGAAGCTGATGCTTAGCTGTGAATTAAGACCTAAACAAGAACAGCGGTGAGATATTAATTTCATTTGTGTTTCTCATTCTCTACCCCTAAGTTTTCCACTTAACATTTCTATTTCTGATTTTATCTTAGGAAAAAAAACAGTATACACAGTAGTTGCTTCTATTAGCATGAAATAGAGACATTGTGAACTAGAAAATTATCCAAAAAATGCTTTGTTTCTGACCTTAGCTTTAATCTTCAAACTTAACAATATAATGAAATAGATTCTTAGGGTTTTCCAGATTTGGGATGTTATATCAAGTTCTATTTTATGTAGCCATGTACTTCACTGATCTTCTTAATGCAAAGCCTGATTCCTGTTCTCATTCTGTGATGCTTTAGGAGTCCAAAATAGTAAGAAAAATCCATAGATCCTCACTCTATAGAGTAATTTTCTCTCTTTCTTACCAACATTGGCTAATGACATGGAACTTGCACAGAAGAGCAGAAGCTGCTACAGAGTGAAACTGAGCAAATATACTGTTCTGTTTGTAATAGTCACATTTTGGCAAGAAAAGCTCTAAAATTAAAATAAAATCAAATCTCTAGTTTCATGTAGTTATTAACCAGCACATAATGAGTGAAACGTGATATTGAAAGCCATGAACAATGTGGTCTACTAAAAGAAAAAAAAAAAACAACAGCCAAACTACACAGCATTTAGAAACTCAGACTAGAGAATAGAAAAACTCAACCTAGATGGTAAATCAGATTTCCAGATGAAGAAAGGAAAACACTGTAAATGGTACCAAAAATGAGTCTGCATGGAAGATAAGTGGATTTTTTTTCTATTTCACTGAAGAAGCAATGAGAAATTCATAAAACGAAAACTAGAAATGAAAACATGTTTACACCTGGTAAAGGTATATAACGAGTAATACAACTCTCAAGATAATGAGATGCAGTTCTTAATTTGAAACCAAGAAAAAAAAAACAAAAATAGACTAGATTAAAGCTGACCTTCATATAAATATTCCGGAATGATACAGCTTTCTTAATTAGAGACAGACTCATCTTCTAACAGGACCAACATCTCTGAGAAAGTAATCAAACAGAACAGCAATGAGGAAACTTCTTCCAAAAAACCAACGGAAACTGAATCATCATCATTAAAAAAAAAAAAAATAGAAACCCAAAACAGCAAGTTACTTTTAATTGAGAGACATATCAGTAAAGACATTGCAACATAAAGATAAAGCTCGATGCATTCTTGACAAGTGCCATGAAATCTGGGTAACTTCTCAGGCCTGTATAACCCCTATCCTACTCAGCTTCATTGGTCACAAGTTTAATGATAGTTCAATGATATCTGCTCTACATTACTGCCCAAGTGTAAGTTTTTGTAGCTACTGATATAAAGTATACTAAGCAGAATCGAAGTCTCATTCAAGAACATAGAAATAAAAGCAAAAAGGAAGAACATCCAACAACTGAACAGGACAGCAAATTAAAAGAAAAAAAACTTCTACATGTATAATAAATACCTGCAACAGAGGAAAGCATCTACATTGGGACTCAGACACAGACTTCTCCAGTATGCACACTGTGCAATAAAGAAGCTGCCAAACATCCAGCTGCCATATTTACAATCACACTATTGGATCAATGACCCATTTCAGCTGCATTGTAAAGCCAGCAGCAATGTGATTCCAATAATACGAAGCTCTAACAGCCTGGAGGATTGTGACTAAAGCTTAGGAGTCATACAATGAAACCTTTCTCCGGTGGGTGGATACATTCAGGCTGTCAGTAAAAACCTCACAGAACAAGACACCATTCTGCATTGAGTTCATAACGGTTGCACTGAATTTATAACAGCTGGCACACCAAGGTGCTGGAAGAGGGACTTCACTGCAGTTTCTGTTCAGCTTTCTAATAGAATGTGGGGAGAATATATCCTCTCAGTAAATTCACAGGCAGAGCAAGCTGCATTGTGTACATCCACAAAAGTGTGCAGATAAACCAGCGAAAAGTTAGTAAGTCAGCGAGGAAGAAACACATTTCATCCCTTGAGACTAATGCAACACTTGTCAGTGAACTTGTAACAGCAAGACAACCTTTAAGTAAACAGAGAATCTACCTTAAGACATGCTTCCTGATTTATCCATGGCAACATCATTCACATTGCTGGTGACACTTAATGGGCTCTAGGATTTTACACATGCTGTGTCAATTTTCCACATGCCTTCTTTGTAGGTATCACAGAACATGAATCCACTGTAAAGTTTGTCTAAGGAAACACAGGAAGATTATAGATGATTATCTTATCTTGTAACAGAAAGAAAAATAAAGAAAAGGCAACCCAAGACTATGGAAAACCACAGGATATTCACACCTCAACCAGTCTTCATGCTTAAGTGACTCCCAGGATTTAAATACCATCCTAGAAGAAGACAGGCTGAAGCTGGTTTAAGAACATAAAAGCATAATCAAACCAAATGTATATCTAGAATTTTTTCCTTTCTTTTCCCCTCCTCTTGCTTAATTCTGTAAATATAATGTTTGGAAAAGCTGTGTGATGCTGAAGAAGGAAGCAGCATTCCAGGGAAAGGGGAAGTTTCAGTTTTGAACTTTCAGCATTTGCAGCTGGTTGCAACTGGATAGGCTGGAGCTCTGCCTAAAATTCAGGGTGGATGTCTTGAGAAGCAAATAATGAAATACATATATGCTTACTAATTGTTATTTCTTAGCTATTAATTTTACTATCCTGCCACAATTTATGGGGAGGAGAGGCATTCCTACAACAGGGGTATCTGTATCTGATAGCCTTTAATGGATGTCAGTGGGATTTTTAATCATCCTTTGGACTAACATGATTTATTATGGCATTTTCAGCCTTAATATGCATCAATGTGAAGAGCCTAAAATGGACACCTGTTGAATTCAGAGAAGCCAGAGAAACTGAGAACCACTAAAGAAAGGCTGAGGAGAAAAGATCTGAAGAAAGTCAATTAACTGAGGGGAATAGTCAACTATTTTTCCAGATTGTGTGAGTATATAGGAGAGTCCCTTGAAGCCTTCAAATAGCTAATAAACAAAGTGCAAGAATCATTATACAAAATAATAAAAAAAAGTTTAAAAAGTACTTTTACTGGTACTGTGTGCTAATAAAACAGAGTTAAAGTGTACTTTCTAAATTATCAAAATATGGTCAACTTTGTATTCGTGATGCGCCTAACCACATTGAATATTTTCACAAGGCTGTTTTAAGTACTTTCTTAGTCATGCAGAAAATCTATGAACTAGCAGAGAACTAAATTAGGGTTTCTTAGATGTTAGTTATCTTTTTAATCACCAGCTCTTACTCTGAATAGATACAATTATAACTGAAGCAATGCCATTATCACAAAATTTTCAGAGAATCTAATATTTGTAACACATATTTGTTCAATCTTAACACAGTCTTCTCCATAAAGAATATTTTTAAATCTCTTCTTTAGCAGAGATATTATGGAGGATTTCTAGGGATGGACTGAAGGGAATACTGAGGCATTTATGATAACATCTTTACCTTTGAACTGAACAGCAGCAAAATTTTTGCCATTCCCACAATATTGTGATTGAGATAAAACATCTTCAGGGTTTGCAGTGACAAAACATACTTGATATCTGTTGCAGTTGCAGGTAATTTGGTAAGTCCCAGAACAGAAAATTACAGAAATACTGATTCTTTATTAACTAATAATTACATGCCCAGAACCTTAGCTGAATCTAAAAATGATGGATGTGCATAGCATTTGCCCAATGAGATATGTGTCCTTGACTGAATAATGATCTATATAAGTAAAATAGTTGTTGAACTGGATCACGGAATGAGGTGGTTTGTAATAAAGATCATGTTATTGCATCATACTTTGGGAGCAAGAAGAAGAAAGGTCAAAACTAAAGTTATTTAATTCACGGTGTCTATTTAATCAATACATTGTTTCCAAAAAACATAGTTATTATAACTACCTCAGATTAAGAAAGCTTCTCCTTCTCTGTTTCTAACTGTTTCTATGTAGATCAAGCAGTAGAACAGATGAATTTAACAATAACAGTATTCTCAGCAACCACAGGGTACCTTTTGCTCCACTGTTTTTTCACTTGTTGCTCTGCAATTTCCCAGACTTAGAATAAAAATAAAAAATACCTGCCTGACTACTTAAAGAGACAGCCCTTATCAACTGATTCTATTCTGTCACAGTAGTTACACTAAACAGTAGATAGATATTTCATTGTGAGTGACAAAATCAAAAAAGGCACTGGAATATTTCCTCTGCTGGTTTTTGAGGTACTGAAATCCAAAAATCCTAGTGCTTGCTACTCCTGTCCTACGTTGACAGCAAAGCACTAGACAGCACTTCTCAAAAAGCTCCTCTAACAGGAATAAATGCATCATATAAGCAAAATCCTCCACTCTACACATCAACGACTTAGCTATGCCACTTCTTTACACTCATCCACTATTAGACCAGACTATGTATTTGATGATGATTTGAGCCCAAATTGCAGGATTTATTGTTTGTTTTTCAAAGAAATAAAAGGAATGGAAAGCACATTAAGGGTTTAATCCCATCCTCTCTAATATCTAAACACATTGTATATGCTGAATACGAAAAAGTGTTCAGAAGTGCTGCTCATAGATCGACCCAGAGATGAGTGGAGGCAGCTGGGAAAAAACTCCTACACTTGTAAAAATGATATTCAGGTTATAGATTGTCATGTTCACAGATTTTATAGAAACAGAACATATGTCAACAGTCTAAGGGAAAATGCAAACTTGCACTGTTTGGGAAAGTGGCCTAGTAAAGTAGTTCAGTGATCCACTGTTGCTGTCTACTAGACACAGTTAAATAAATAAGAAAAATAAATAAAACTAGCATTGTTGTGTGCAATATCAAAACAATATAGGTTTGAGTTTACTACCTTATTCTGAAACTAACCTGCATATTAAAGGATCATGAAGTTGGGGAAATGGATTGAGATTGTAATCCTTTACTGGCACTAGGTAATTCTAAAGAAGCTATCTTAAATGACAGTGAAAGAGTGACATAAGACCATAGTTTTCAACATCTAAAAAGGCATAAGGATAATTTGCAATTTTTTTTCTGTTATTTCAAATGAATTTTCTCATTGAAATAAAATTATTATCTTGAGGATGTCTCCCTGTATTTAAACTCCTTACTTCATATGTCATTCTTCAAAGGAAAAATACAAATTTTTCCATGTATCCATTGAAAGGATACTTATGACTACTTTTGTTCATGTGATTTAAAACTGCATACTGGNAACTAAAAACAGATGGCTGGACTTAATTTATAAAGTTAATTAGAATATGTTCATAAGAATAATTAATATTTACTATACTCACTATTATTCTTTTTGCCCATAAAAATAACTGTTCATTTTTCTGGATTTTATTGGGCAATTTTCCTGTCCCTTAGACTTTTAACATCTCTGGAACCATACTCGTGACAGGTTTTAATGCTTGTTTTTTCCTTATCCGTAGAAGTCAGCTTCTCAGTTACAATTTGGTGGTTAGTGATTTTTACCCTCTTGAAAAACCTTTGCTGTAACACACTGCTGGTCATCCAAGAGGCAGATCAAAAGTGCTACCCAGTGAATGAGTAGCTGGCAACAAAAAGGGAATTCCTCATAGGAAACTGGTATAGTTTTAAATGGCAGCTCCTAAGAAAATACTTAGATGCCCTGAAATGTTTCACAGCATTCTGCTCTGAAGGATTACTGTTTAACTTGTATTCTTCTCAGTTAATAAATCTGTGCAAACTGTGTCATCCTGGTTGCAGAGAAGGGGTAAAACTTAGGAGCAGTGCCTGCGTGGCCAGGTTGCTGTTCTATATCACGTACATCATCACTGGGGGAGCGTGGTTTTGGGGGGAAGAAAAAGGAAAATACCCCTGGAACTGCGTCATTTTGTCTCCTTCTCTTCATTTGGGGTAACTCCCAGGATCAGCCCTGCTAACCACATCCTCTCGAGTTCCCCATCCCCTCCCCGTTCCACCGAGACGCAGCTCCAACACACAGCGCTGGAAAGCAGCGCCGGCGTGGGAAGTATCTCTAGGGGATGGAGCAGCAGAGGAGAGCCCAGTTCCAGCTGAGCTGGGCAAAAGGAGCTGAGTCGAGCCACGTGAAGGGTGGAGCAGTCCTAAGTGTCAGTGCCACGTGGATTTGAATCAGCAGAGCTCAGAGGTCTGGAAAAAAAAATGGGCAGTACAGTGCAGACAATCCAGATTTTTGGGGATTTATCCGTCATTGTTTGTCATTGTTTCCGGCCCAGGATGGGCGTGCCAGCTGCGAGGATCACCCTCCATCTCATCGTTGTCTGGGAAACAACAAACGTGCGGCTCAGAGGAACAGCTGCCACCTTGTTTTTGTCACAGCAGCCACATGGAACTAAGTTGAGCTGGTGAACACCTTTTTGTGTGTAAAGCACCTGCTCTTTCTGTGCACTCTTTTCATTAATATTGTTGCTATTACTGTGCTTTTCTTATTCGACCTCTTTTTGCTTTCAGTAAATTGTTATCTCAACCCATAGTCTCTGTTTTTGTCCCTCTCTTGCCGGAGGGAGTGGGGAGAAGGGGGGTGGCTTATTTGGAGTTTAATTTTGGTCTGGAATTTAACTACCACATGCATTATCTTCAAAATAAATTTCAGTGTAAACCTTTGCAACTTTTTTTTTAGTTCATAACTGGCCAAAATTTACTTTATTTGACAGTTTATTTGGGTTTGCATCAGTGACTCAGAGCTGAAAAAGGCAGTTCCCTACTATCTCTAGTCATCCAGCATCACCAAGACATTTTATGCTTCCTGGTGAACATAATCTAATCTAGCCTAGCATGATGCTCTAACACATGCTGTCAGAAAGACTTGCTTTGCTATAGACTTCTAGAGCTGAAGGCTTAAATGGGACTTCTGGAAAATAACTGTATAAATAATCAAAGGACAAAAATAAAAGTAAAAACAAACAAAAAAAAGAAAATGCATAAAGACAGCACAAAATCCTGTCATTTATGGTAACGTCTTTTCTGGTACAACATTTATACCTCACCTGCACCCTCCTCTGTGCTAGTACAGCTGTTATTGAGGTCATACTATGGGAAAAAAAATAAAAAAAAAATAAAAATAAAAAAGGAAACTTTCAGCAATTAAAATAACCTATCTTTGCTGTTCTATTTTAGATGGATATTTTTTTCAGTAATATGCTGTGTAATGGAGTCTATACAGAGTAATAGTAACACAACTGTTGTGGCAAAGAGCCAGTGGAGGAGCAGGAGCTTCTTAAGATGCCTTTGACTTTTCCATCAAAGTCAAGAACTCTATAAATACCAACCTTTCTGGTACAGCCTTGAAGGCTGACAGCAGAAGATGCAAGTGGGGAGAGGATGAGGGTCCATTTTCCCAGAAAATTTGTCAACTGAGCAGGCAGGGAGATGCCTGCTGGGAGTCATATACACCTCAAAAAATGGGAATCATATACACCTCAAGGATATGCACCTCTTTACTTATTACTGAGCACAGAGCTTGCATTTTGGCACTAAATGTAAGCAGGAATAAAACCAAAATGATGGTTCCACATTTGATTGCATTCAGAATATAGGAATGTTTGAAAGGCAAATCTAGAATGCAAATCTTTCAGCTTAAATAATTTCCCTGTTTTACTATAAGCAATGATGAAAACTGTCTCAGGTTATAGTTACTTAAAATATGTAAAATATTAGTATAAAAAAAGTCTCAAGTACAGGGAGCATTACCAAACGAGAGCAAAAATGCAATTAAGGTTAAATATATGTTAGTTTTGTCTCTAATGATTTTCTTTGTTATTTGTTATATTCAATTCCATACAGTGTCCGAATATATTTCATAAGGTTTTAATTAGATACAATGCATTTTACTTGTCTCTGTAAGAGTTTCATTACAGTAATTATTTTAGGAATCTGAGCAAACATTATAAGTCATCAGTTAATGAAGAATGGGTTTGTATGTTTCACTCAAAAATTTCATTGGATTTTCCCCATTTCAAAAAAATATGAGCAAATTCAAAATTAAAGAGACGATAAAATACTTCTCATCAATAAACTTGTGCATGTGCTAAATCAGAATAATTAATTCCTCCTATTATTCAAAGTCTTAAGAGCTGCAATGCCTATATAATAGGACCACTATCAGCCAGCATTTAGAGAACAGTAGATGTAGAGACAAAGCATCCAAAAAAGTTCTTTTGTATTTTGCTTCTTATTTCTGGCCATAGACATTGCATTACTAAACATTCAGCTGAAGCAAACAACTTTCTTTTTGCTCTGAATCAAAGACTTGTGTTTTTCAGCCCTCTGAAATTGGCTTAATTTTTCAAATTAGAATATTTATAGAGTGATGAAAAGATAGGCAAATACATATAACTCATTTTCAGGAAGACACAGGTAATTTCATTCAATGTACTTTCTCTGGGAAGCTTATTTGATGAAATACACATTTGTTATTGTATTGATGCTTAGTTTTGTCTCTAGTTCACAAATACTGTATGCAGGTTTATCCAAGAGAGTTATAGGGATGGGGTCCATGCTTTAGGTATTTTTGGACTCTGTAAACAGTTTGATTTCCAAATTTTTAAAGCTCTCTTCCTTTTCAAAATTTTTAAAACTTCTTCCCTTTTTATCACAATGTCTTTTTTCTTTGGAAATGAGAAGCCATAAAATTTAGATAATTGAATCATTTGGGTTGGAAGGGGCTTCTAAAGATCATGTAGTCTACCTGCCTGCCAGGAATAGGGACATCTACCAATACCTATCAGGTTGCTCAAAGTCCTAAGCAACCTGACGTTGAACACTTCCAGTCATGGGGTATCCACGGCTCTGGACAACCTGTTCCAGTCTCTTACCATCACCATCATAAAAAAAACCTTTGTCCTTATGTCCAATCTAAATCTGCCCTCTTTCAGTTTAAGACTGTTGCCATTTGGTTACAGGCTTTGAAAAATAGTAAAATTATGTCAGTGGTTTTTCTGTATTGAAGCCTTTAATGGATTCAAGACCACGCTGGTTGGGCAACCTGGTCTCGTGGAAGGTGTTTCTGCCCACTGCAGGGGGGTTGGAACTAGATGATCTTTATGGTCCCTACCAACCCAAACCATTCAATGATTCTATGAGAAACAGTGTTAGAACTGTACAGCAACACAGGAAAATGTAATAGCAACATGCTTTTAATACCATAAATGGTGTTAAAGGTTTATATAGGAAATCACAGCAGCAGCAGCAGCAGCAGCATCTGTTTCAGTTCTATCAGACTATGTATGAATAAAACCCTTTTTCCTTCCCTCATTAGCCAATTCTCCACATGTGTGTGCACAAAAATACACTAAAAGAAGCAAGCATACTTTAGGCAGAGCACTCTTTCCTCTCTTCCTTCTCCATCAGCTACAACATTAGCTACTCCAATGACAGATTATTGCACAGAGGCAAGAAGTATATTTCTTACCTCCCTTCTTTCTTGAATTTGAATTCTCTGGCAGAAACAGAAGCTTTGGGCTCTCTGACAGGCATGCAAAGGCAGGTTCAACTTCAACAGTCACTGCCTGCTTCTTCCCAGAGAGAGTATTTGCTGTTTATCATGATGTTCTCTGTGCCTTTGAGCAAACATAAGGTAAGCTCACTGAGGATCCATCACAGCTCACAAAACATAGCAAAAATACCGATTATTGTTTCTTCAAAAGACAAAAATAGGCTCTGCATTTTGGCAGAATTCAAACCTGAGGAACTTTACCTTGAGATGAAAGCTTTAGAGATTGTAAGAAAACACTCAGAAAAACCTACCCATAGAATTTCACAATCTGTTTTCTCCTAAAAAAGGCAAATGGAAGATATAAACAAATTTTGCCTCCAATAGAAATTCTTGGACTCAAATGGGAAGTTATCCTATTAATTAGATAAACAGGATAGGGTTTTTATATTTATTCTTTATATTACAGAAGTGTGTGGCAGAAAAGACAGAATCCTACATCAAACATATATACAAGCATACATTAACACCGCAAACACATAATATCTGCCCTAAGCTAAAGAAATCCTCGCATTCCAAAAAACCCAAAATCCACCAAAATCACAACATGAAAAAAGTAAGTTAAAAGAGGTATTTTGAAAACACAAAACTATGCTCCTGCATAGTACAATATACAACTAATATTTTTAGTGTGATAATTTTAAATTATCACACTAAAAATATTAGTTGTATATTGTCTATTCTTCTTTCCACTGGTGTATGATAAAATATTTTGCTTGAGGAAAAAAGGAGGAGAACATGAAGGAGCCTTTCTCTTTCTCCTTGTGTATTGCCAGCACTTGCTCCCCTCCCCCATCATACAGCATGTTTTGGGGCTCTGGCAAGTTGTTTTGCTGTCTCTGAAAAAAACTTTGCTCTTTCTGCTCCATTAACATTACAGGTGGAAATTGTATTTACTCAAGGTGGATTTAATGTACAGAATCTGCCTCCTTCTGCCTCTGCTGGTTATATAGCTATGTAGGTGGCCTTTAGTTAGGCTTGCTGCTATCATTTCAAGGGCAATGGCATATGCAACGAAGTACCTGGATCCCTTGCTGGAATTTTAAATGCATTAAATTCCTGGCTTTTCAGTTTCAGCAAAAGAGTTTGAGATCAACTAGAAAGTTTCTTCATTGGGTGAGTCATCAAGTTTTGTTACTACAGAATGACAAACATCTGAAAAATGATAACCTGCCTAGAGACAAGGATGCTAATAAAATGAGAAGCATCATTCCTGCAACAGAGATTTTCTTAATTATATTCACAACTGAATGATGGAAAAGGGTAAGCGGACATTAATCTATTTTATATAGAGAAAAAAGTGACACAAAACTCTTAAAATCTAATGCCAATTTGTGCATTTTATATGATTACTCTTTCAAGATAATAAACTATTATGAGAAATTACTGCATTGTTATGATATAAAAATTTTTTCCAGGCAATTCTAATACATAAGAAACACAAAGTATATTTATTACATTTTATTGCTTTGGCTTCTGTATAGTTAAAAATAAAAATGAGAGATAGTCAGAGAGATGACTTATGCAGGAGGCACTATGACTCATAGGCCTCACAAAACAGATGGGACTTGTTATTAGGGCTGGGCATATCAAATAACGAGTATGCTCAACAGCATACTTATCAGATATTTCAATAACAGGAATAGGGCTTTATTCTCTCTATGTCTCCAGTAATTTCACAGCAGCACAAATTCATTCACTTCAGTGAGACGACTCCACAGGTGTTAAGAAAGATTTATGCCATGGCTACACATAAAGGGCTGTATGTCAAAAAGTTCTCCTGATCCCATTATTTGTTGTATTTTTCCATAAACATCCATAAATAACTTCAACCATTTCAACACTATTCTCCATCTTTTTATATGAGATTTTCTCTTATTGTAGAACAAAATCATACAAATACTTAAACACACACATCCTATTTAGCAGTATAATTGAAATTAACTAGATTGTTCACATGATTAAGTGAACAAATACATAAATATACTCCAAATCATAACTAAAGTGAGTCAGTTGCTCGTACTTCTACTGTGTGATTCATCCCATGATGAACACAAAATTCTCTGAATACCATGCTAGTTGAGCTCTGGATAGTAACCTTGCAAATTTGAAAATGATCAGTTTTGTATAAATTGAATTCTACTTAAGGTATAGCACTTTCAAAAATCCTTAAGAAATTTACATACTTGTTCCCATTCTCAGAAATTAGGTTAAGCACCGAAGCAGTTTTATTTAGAACTACCAACTTTCAGTGAAACTTAATATATGTCACAATTCTCTGTCTAGCATGGAATTAATCAGCATGAATGAGTGACATGAAAATCCATCCAATACCAAGATCAGTTTTAAAAAAGTAATACCCTTTCCTTTCATGACCTATAAGTATTTTCTCTACCTATCCCTCTTCCAGTACAATTTTGGAAATCTTACGTAGTGGATAAGGCTGCTGTGTTCTGCCATTCTCTATAAAAATGTTGTTTAGAAATTGAATAAAATAGAAATAGAATATAGAATATTGAATTTCCAAATATAGATTGAACAGAGCTGTAATGATTCTGTAGACAGCAAAGCTCCTTGAGGAGAAGAAACTCACATCTAAGCTTATTACATTTATGTACAAATTGATGTTGTCTATCTGGATTAAGCAAAGCCTTAACACTGGCATGTGTCATTTCCCATGGCATTCTCCTGGAAAAGCTGGCAGACCATGACTTGGACAGGTGCACTGTTGCTGGGTTAAGAACTGGCTGGCCGGCCAGGCCCAGAGAGTTGTGATGAATGATGCTTCATCCAGTTGGTGACCAGTCAGTACTAGTGTCCCCCAGGGATTGGTGTTGGGCCCAGTCCTGTTTAATATCTTTTTTGATTATCTGGATGAAGGGATTGAGTCTAGCATTAGCAAATTTGCAGATGATACCAAGCTGAGTCACAGTGTCAATCTTCTGGAGTGTAGAAAGGCCCTGGAAAATGGACCTGGACAGGCTGGATTGATAAGCCAAGACCAACAGCATTAGGTTCAACAAAATTAAGTACTACTAAGTGCTAAGGTCCTACATTTTGGCCACAAGAACTCCATGCAGGTCTGCAGGCTAGGAGCAGAGTGGCTGGAAAGCTGTCCAGTGACGAAGGACCATCCCTGGTCCACAGCAGCTAAACATGAGCCAGCTGTGCCCAGGTGGCCAAGAAGACCAATGGCATCCTGACTTGGATAAGCAATAGTGTGGCCAGCAGGACCAGGGCAGTAATTTTCACCCTGTACTTGGCACTGGTGAGTCCATACACTGAGTGCTGTATTTATTTCTAGGCCCCCTCAATTCTAGAAGGACATTGAAATTCTGGAAAGTGTGCAGAAAAAGTAATCAGAGCTGGTGAAGGGTCTAGAGCACAAGTGTTTCAAGGAGCAGCTGAGGGGAACTGGGACTTAGAGAAGAGAAGGCTCAGGAGTGACCTTATCACTCTCTGGAACTACCTGACAGCTGGTTGAGGCCAGGTGGGGGTCAGTCTCCTCTCCCAGGCAACCAGTGACAGGACAAGAGGACACAGTCTTAAGCGGCACCATGGGAAGTTTAGGTAAAACATTAGGAAGAAATTCTTCACAGAAAAGGTGACTAGATTTTGGAATGGACTTCCTGGGGTGGTGGTGGAGTCACCATCCCTGGAGATGTTTAAGGAAAGACTTGCCATAGCACGTAGTGCCATGGTCTACTGACATGGCGCTGTTAGGTCATAGGTTGGATTTCATGATCTCAGAGGTGTTTTCCAACCTAGTTTTTTTCTGTGAAATCTCTGGGGAAAAATCACTAGTTTCGGCTGATGCAAATGGGAATTTGATTATAAAACAGCATGTAATATATTCTTCTATTCTCAGAAATAGTTTGATAGAAATAATAATGCCGAGGGCTGAGAAGCAGAGGAAGCTTTCCAATGTCATTCTCTTTACTGTCTGTATTACACAACGAAGTTTCAGAGAGCTGTGCCAGGAAGATGGTAAATATATTTTCCTCTTTTAGAATGTATAACATAGATATGAAGCAATCTCCCCTGACTTTGAGGCTGAGTGCATCAGGTGATGCACTTCTCTGTGCTACTTACAAACAATTGAGCAAAGCTGAATGCACTAACAGCTGTTGTACTGGCTATAAGCAGTTTTGCCCTCTCCAGCACAGGGAATAAAAAAGTCGAACTCATGCTTCCAAGAGTATCTTGTTTGTCTCATGACTCTGAGATTGTTTGCTCAGAGGGGCATCACATTATCTACATGCCTTTTTCTCACTCTGAGAATAAAAATCTGCTGCTGCTGCTTCTGCCGCTAGTTTTGCTCCAATTGGAGAATGATGCTCAAAGACTTTGAGTTATAAATCTGCACAGAGACTCGAAACATATGCAGGCAGGATTTCAGGGTTTGGAGAGTGGATTTTTAGGGTTTGTTTGTTTGCTTGCTTGTTTTGTCTATTTTTAAATTATTCTTTGGAAAAAAAATCCTAGCAGTGATTATAAAAGACTCAGCATATAAATTTTTTACCACAGTTGCTGTGAATTTACTGGAGTTGTAATAGGGCTTGAGCCAATATCACAGAAGATTCCACATCTAATCCTGTCACCAAGAAGATGAACAGCCTCATGCTTATAGAACACCTCCCTGGTTTCTTTTAATAAAGATATCATAAATGAGAAAATTATTCTATTGTTTCTGTAGAAAATTAAGAATTCATGTAACGGAAAGCTTGAGGATGACAGTTGTACTACATAGAAGAAATTCTTGCATTTTGGAACTTAATGAATCTGGTTTCCTACTTCTGGCTTTATAACGGATTTCTTCTAAAAACCTAAACCAGTCTCTTTATCTCTTTATGTCACAAATTCCAATTTTTTCCTACCAGAATAATATTTCCATCTTGTTGACTTTTTTTATCTCTTTGAATTTTCATCTCTCCAGAGAAATGACAGTGTAAGTGGACATTGAGCACAAGGGAAGGTGTGTGGCAGTCCTTAACAACTGGGCCAGAAGAATCAATTTCAACTAATTCTCTTCAAAGAGCAGACAGTCAAAATTAGTTTTTTTATGTTAAGGCTTGTCCAGGTCATCTCTTCAGAAATGTTAACCACTGCAGATCTCATGCTTTGTATTTCAATGTACTGTGGTAGCCCAAATAATATGTCTTCGAATCAAACAGCACTAATACATACATTACATTGAAAGATGATGTTATGACAGCATTAAGAGGATGGAGTAACGTTCACCAAAATTAAAGCAAATTTATTTCCATCACTTTGTGACTCTATTATCATATAGTTACAGGTTTCATTCTATTTCCCCATGGTATCTGCTACTTCATTAAACTTATTTCCATTAAAAAAAAAAAAAGAATAAAAAAAAGAAGAAGCTTATAAAGTGTCTGGTTACAGTCAGATCTGTATTTCATGAGTTGTAAATAGAGTAAAGCTTATGATGAATAAGACAGAACATTTCAGGAAAAAAGCACATTCAAGAAGTTGAGTATGATCATGAACAAGCAGATTTTCCCTCTCTCCCCATCACAAGGCACAGAGTAATATATATTTAATATTTATGCCAGATTCTCAAAATTAAAAACCTGAATTCTAGTCTAATTCTCACTGATTTCTCATTGATAATGTTTAAACATCTAAATAGCTAAGAGCCATAAATCAGACATTTTCAGGAAGTCAGTAATTATATGTTCCTCATTATTTGCTCATCACAGATAATACTATGTACTTTTATGGCAGCTGTGGCCTATATAAAGACTCCTCAAACTGATGTAAAATCTAATTGTTTTAAAAGCATAGTGAGAGGTTTGAAAAACTAGATACCAATTGTAGTGAAATTGTTATCACAATCTCAACAGGTATGTCTGACAATTTCTTATGATAATATTTGTTTCTTGGTTCTCCCAGAGTTTTCTGGATTACTAGTAATAACAATTGATCTTTCAGGTATCCATGAAAGGTATCTTTCCATGAAAGGTGATCTATATTTATCCATGAAAGGTCATCTTTCAAGTATCCACAAATCATTAGGTGCAGAGAGAAATCTCTGTTGATAGTCCAAGTAGTATGTTCACTGCAGTAAGAAATTTGCTATTGCTGTAGATACAGACAAGATCAACTAAATTAGGCCTATAGATAATGATAATAATATAATGTATGTTAAAAAAAAAAGTTTAGGAAATGGAGTTAATAAATTATAAGAATAAAAACAGCATGCATTGCTGCAATTCACATTGAGATAAAGTTAGTGAGTACACTTTAATTCTCTTATTTCTCAAGTTTTGAAGCTATGCAAAAGAAAAAAGAAAATGCAAAACAATGCAAACCTATGCAAAGAAAAAAATTGAAATGGTTTAGAAGCATATAATTGCAAATACCAGTGTTTGCTTTCCCCAAAAAAAAGACAAAAGAAGGAAAACGTATGCTCATAGGTGATCAGATTGAGGAACATTTCCTGTTCAAGCATTGCATCACCATCATGGCCCAATAACTTGATGCTCTATCCACTTAACCATCTATCCTATCGTACATATAACATATTAGCTATTTAACTTCAGGAATGAAATTTCTAACCAGTAGTGTTTCTTGTTAATGTAGAATGTGTAACTGTTATTTCTGAAAAAAAAGATAAATATAATAATCCATTTTAGATACATGAATTAGCTCTGATGCTATAAAAACCATAATTCTTATGATAAGGCAAAATAATTAGAGGAATTGATGACAACAAAGAACAGTAACTACACTTTCTCCCTATTTGCAGTCACACCTGCTTAGAGATTAAATTGTATTTTTATGCCATATTAAAACAGCATTTTCTACAGGAATGCTTTATGTTTCCAAAAAGCAATTGCAAATACCTTTGTGAACTCAGCAGTATTTTGTGTTCTGCAGCCAGCACTTGTGTTAGCGTCAATTGACCTGTAATTCCGCTTCCAAGAGAGGGAAAAAAACCAAGAAATGTCACTCAGAGAAACATGCATATCCTTCTATTCAATGTGAAGTTTGTTGTAAATTTGTTGTGAGAGTTTTGTCAGCCTTTGCAACCTCTTGAATCAGGCAGATAAAACTACAATGTAGTGTTTGATCTGAATGCAACCTTCTAAAATTGTCTCTTTCAGATGATTTGCAGTCTGGGAATATAGATTTTTGTCTAAGCACTCCAATGTCCCAGCTACTGTAACACTTATGCCTGTTTTGATCATCAGATTTTATTACATTATTAATATATTTATTATTTATTTATTTTTATTTTAGTCTTGTCATATTTTTGTAATGGCAAAATAATTTTCCACAAGAACCACTGATCATTATTTCTGTCAAATCTCCTCCACCATGTCACTGAATTTCTTTTCCTTTCAAGAAGTTAGAAACATACCTGGGTACTACCAAGCTGTACTTTCTCCAGGCATCTCAGTCGAGTGAAAAGAACTGTAGTGAGTGCATCGCTACTGTATTTCCTATGAGATCTCACAGAGAAAACCAAATATATTGTTTAATGTCTCCCAGAATGAAAAGAAACAACAGGAGAACATTTGTTCTGCAACTCTGCACCTTGGGAAAAGGTATTATAAAGCTATCCTATCTGGCTGGAGTAGTTTCAATAATTATGAAGAGACAGGGGTTAATTTAGGGGGTTTTTTCCATTTTGTTGTGTAGAGTTTTGAACAGTTTGGTCAAGAATAGCCAACAATTCAGAAAAAAAAAAGAAAATGCCACTAGCAAGGCAACCATATGCATAAGTATATTAATTTGACTTTTTAACAATTGGTTAAAAAAAACATTGGTAGAAGTGATGATCTAATATTTTGAAAGATCCCTACTGGCAGCAGAGTTGTTCTAAAAAAGATTTGACAGTCTCTCTCTTATATTCACAATCATAGTAACAATACTTTCGTCCTTACAATAGCTACTTTTGTGCACACTGTACAGAGTTCATGTTGTCTTTTAAATCTGGGCGATTCCTTTCATTGATTTTTAGTATTAAGTATTTCAAATACATTAACAGTACTGCAAATGCAAAAAGCCCCATATATAATGCTCTAACAGCATCAGCAATAAAATATGATCTTAATAAGTAACTAACATTCAGAAATATGGTACCAAAAAGATCAAAACAATTTGCAGGAACCTCTAGAAGACCTTGAATCAATGGAGCCTCTGAATGTATCTCTCTGACTTACTTCCTGCTCAGTGTTTGTATTTGCACTTTGGTAATTTGTAGTTACCAAAGTAATTCTATTCTTCACCTGATGGCAGATAAATAATTCAGTAACTATTTAAAAATTATCAGGCCTTTAAAAGAAGTACGACAGCTGTCCAGCTACAAGAATATTAAGAAGCCCAGAGCTGACCCAGCAAAATTAATAAATACAAGAGTCATAATAAACTTGAATTATTTGGCAACTAGTTTATTTACACATAGAGAGAAAAAAACATATAGAAAAACATATTACATATAGAAAGGCCCCGACCAATCAGATAATATTTTCCTCTAGGCAGAAGATGGGAGTAAATGACTTCCTGAAGATCTTTGCAATCTGAACATTCTATGACTCCCCATGTAAACTCACACAAATTACTATCATAGTCAATAATTCCATATACAAATTTTTAAAAAGGGAGAGAAAACTGTGGTAGGTCATTGCAATTTGACAATCTAGTTAAACGATCAGGATGTACCTCTCCTTCCCCAAAATCCTATTAATTATTTAATTGAAGAATGAAGTCAGAACTGTGCAGGGGAGACCTTTTTAACATTAATTAATGAAGATACATCACTTGCAAGAGGGTTTGCACTGCACAGTATTAATTGCCATTACAGATAATTATAGAAGAACTATTGGTTTAATGGTGATTACATAGAATTATAGAATGGTTTAGGTTGAAAGGAACTTTAAAGGTCATCTAGTTCCATCCCCCCTTCCCATGGACAGGGACACCTTCTGCTATATCATGTTGTTCAGATCTCCATTCAACCTGGCCTTGAATATTTCTAGGGATGGGGCAGCCACAACTTCTCTGGGTAACCGCTTCCAGTGTCTCACCTCCCTCACAATAAAGAATATCTACTATCTAATATCTTCTTAATATCTAATCCAAACCTGCTCTTCTTCAGTTTAAAGTTTTTACCTATTTTCTCTACTAGATGCTCTTACAAAAAGTCCCACTCCAGCTTGCTTCTAGGCCCCCATACGGTACTAGAAGGCTGATATAACCTCTCCACGGAGTCTTCTCCAGGCTGAACAATCTCAACTCCCTCAGCATATCTTCCTGTTAAGTATTTTTGATAGTCTGTTTTGTGAAATATGACAATGAATTTAAACTTCTCTATTTTTTAAAGGATAATTTAATGTTTACTATGTTAACCACCTGTTAAATAATAATTCTCAGTGAACATCAGTGCTATGAGTATAGGAAATGCGAATTAGAGAAACCAAATGGGTTGGAATAGTTCCCAAAAGCACTGAGAAAGCTTCTCTTGGCTGTGTTTTTAATGAAGAACAAAGGCTAAAGATGTTAAACTGTTGAGTGCCACATCTTATTCTATGGTACTGGAGCACCACAGAATCTATTGTAGAAAGCCAGGCAACAACACAAAGCTTCCACAAGATTTCCATGCAATGCAATGGCATGGGAAAAAAACCTTTAAATAATAAAAACATTTACTTAATTTTGGAGGAGTGATTCTACATATTACATTATCTAGATATAACTCAGCAGCATAGATGACGTTTTACACCTATGATTTACAATTTTACAATTACAATTTTACTAGGGTCAAATGAATGTAAGAAACATGGCCATTTCTTTCTGTATTTAAATACTAAAATAATTTAGGTCATAAATCTATCTTACCAAGTCTGAAGCATTAAAGTGCTAACTGATCCTTTCTTTACATAATCAGGGTTACAAAATATCCTAGTTTTCACAAACATTTCTATGTCCCACAATTCTTTCCTGAGAGGAGAGGAAGAAAAAAAGAAATAGAATTTTAGATATTTTCCTGAAATACACGGGTAACATAAAGTTTGGCAGAAAACTATTTCTGTGATTAGGCTGAAGGACATATGGAACTCCCACACACATCCATTACAAATGAAGTAAGTCTATGAAGACTTCCAAAGTATTCCAGATGCCTCAGACTGAATGCCCTTGTAGTTCACAAGAAGCTCCTGACAGAAATATTGAACAATATATAGGAAAAATATGATGTGCATATCTAAAGTCATCTTAGGGCACTTTTTCAAACACCCTAGACAAGGAAAGCTTATGTAGGCAACAGACAAGAGAAATGTACCATTTCCAAATACAGCTGGGTAAAGGAAACACCTGTACATGGAAATAAATACTTTTGACTGATAGCTCTGTGCAAGATCTTCAGGTTCAGAGGTTTATCTTGCTCAGGGCATCAGTAAGAACGCAGAACTGAAGGAAGGCACCTTCCACCAGATTCTTTGGTGCTGAATGACCTCTGAACAACTCAGGGAGACAGAGATAACAGAAACTCTTCTGAGTCAAAGAATAAAGAACTAAAAACCTCACTGAACATAAAGGGAGTTAGGGAGCTGGTAAGGATCTAAGAGTTCTTCACTATGCGCTTCACTAGTGTTTCAAACATCACAGCTGGTTTCACATGTACAGATCATTGTAAATTAAGTACTTCAGTTGTACTTCCTAATCAAAAATTGTGAGAGAAGAAAAAGTTAGAAAGGTTAATGCCCTGACACCCAGCAGCTTGCAAAAGCAGGCTGGTGCTTTTCTGAGGCCAGATCTATACCTCTAACCGAGGACAAAAAAAATGGAGACCAAAAAGACTGAGTCTCAGGAGGAGTGCATGCCCACCAGTGGATTACCACCATGACAGACTGACATGGATCCAGCATTATTGGATACAAGGCTGGTGTTATCTTTTTCTGTGTCCCTATCACCATCTTTCTTTTTTTTTTTTCCCTCTTCCCTTCTGTGTGAGCAAATGTATGTTGTTTTGATACTGGTGATTGCAAATTTTGCTCAGTCTCAAATTCAAATCTGTTCAGTTGTTGCCAATAAATATTGTTATATTTACAAAGACCACTGGATAAACATTAGTATCCCTCCTGTTACTGCACAGAAAGAATTAAAGCAGCCTATCTTTTTCCCACTGGGTGGATTGTGACAAAAATTAACAAAATTTTTGCATTCTTGGAAATCCTCAGTGCATAGAAATTCTGAGTAAAATTTCCCAAGTGTCATAATAGTAAGTAAAAAATAGAAAAAAACAAACAATCAAGTAAGTTTCCAAAACCTATAACACAGGTCATATTTTGACTTCATCATTTGGAAGGTTTACTATGTTCTTAGAATATACTAACTACTAGATTCTACAGCATAAAATTAAACATAACAAGATATGATAAAACTGAAAGATATAACCATTATACTTCGCAGGTTAATAAGAGCAGGAGAAGGGTCAGAGTCAGAACTCAGAGAGAGCAATGAAGCTTTTTTCTATGTGTAGAGCCTATGTGGAGCCTTATGAAGCAACAATATTTTTTATATTATCTTTGTTTCTTTGATTCCTAAAAGTTACTAAGCTTTCTCTGCAAAAAGGATTTTGTTTATTTGTATTCTGGTTACTTTAAGAAAGTACTATCAATCCATTAAGCAGAGTAACTACAAAAGCACCACACATTGTGTTACTTTACAAAAAGTGGCTTCTATTGCTGTTTCATTTATGAATTACTCTAGAATAAAATGAGGTGATCCTGAGCTTTTGCCATCTGATTCTTTAACTTGACAGCAGCTTGAATTATCTTCTATCAATTGTCTTCTGCAGTCGCTTATCTGCTTAATCTGTTTTGTCTAGTATTTGAACTTTGATTATTTAATTTTCTGAATAACTGAAATCCTTGAGTCTCAATTCTAAATGCTCTTTCCTGCCCTTTTCTTTATTGCCTCATTTCCTTAATACCACTATCATAATGAGCTCCTAAGAACTGCACACTGCATTTCAAATGTTGACGTGATCACTGCTGCCTTTTTCAGTGCCAAATTTATATCTTTTATTTAGTTCTCAGGTAACACTCTTATTTTATTTTAGAGTCAGAGATATTACTTCAGCTTTTTAATTTTTCTTTTTCAGTGAGGTGTAGATTCTGATATTTTTAGTCATGCTGAATGTAAACTTCATTCCTCAAATGCTACCTCTCATTTGAGATGGGAGACTAACAGAGAAAGAATTTGTGGTAGTTTATGTTTTTGAGAGTTAGAAGATGTGTAGGGTAATCAGATGTCCTTGTTTTGGCTGGGAAAGAATTATTTTTTGTTTTAGTAGCTGGTACAGTGCTTTGCTTTAGATTCAGTATGTGAATAATGTTGATAATGCTGATGTTTTGGTGGCTGTTATGTAATGCTTACTCTGAATCAAGAAGTTTTCAGTACTGCCAGTGAGGAGCTGCACAAGAAGCTGGGAGGGGACATGGCCAGGACAGCTGATCTGATGTGTCCAAAGGGATATTCCATAACATGGAAGGTAGAAAATGAGTGGTACTTTGTTGCCAGCTAGCGTTAAACTGCAGCAGGATATAACACTTCAAATTTTCTAAATTTCTAGCTCTACAGATTTCTGTCAGCATAGTAACTGGTTTGTACAAGTGCAGATGTATTCACATGTAGGATTACTGTAATCCCTAAAGCTGATCCTCTTGATTTTAACTTCCACTGTTTGGGAGTCATACTGTATTATTGACTATGCAGTGTAATATCCCAACAACAGAAAGTCTTCTGGAGAGCTATTGTAAAGAAGTGCAATAGAAATGTGAAAATTGGTATATATGGAAAGTGAATGGGAATGTCCACACGTGGAAAAAAACAGAAAGAACAAACTGGAGAGGACAATCCATAAGTATGACTTGTATTGATGGTACCTAGATGGACAAATGATGAACAAATGTCCCAGAACACCTTGGGACAACAAGGTGTACAAGGAAATGCAAGACAAAATAAAACCAGGAAAAGCAAACACAGATTAAACAAAATATTGAACTGTAAGAGATGCCAAAATGAAGTTACTGAACAGAGTAGGGGACATAAGACACCCAAATAGGGAGAAAAAGCACAGTGAGTTCTGATGAAGAAAAGACTGAAGTCATTGCCAGCTTGTAGGTGGCAGTAAAAGGCAGACCAAAATCACTGCCTTTTGCCTTCTAGCTCCCTGTCCTACCTGTAATCATATCTCAGCTTTTCCCTTCTTCCCACAACTCATCCCAGCTTCAATCTCTGTTTAGCTGGAGCAATGGGAGCAGCTGCAGCAACAGTCTGATAGGCTTGGGTGTATCTTCCCCAGCTTAATACCTTGCATACTCTACTTATGTTTGACTACCCTGCATGCAAGAAGTCTTCAATCTAAACTCACTCAGATTTTTCTTCCATCAATACACGACAAAGACATCTCCAAGCTCAAAGTAACTGTCAGTTAAAAGTGTCAGTGTTTCATGATATTAACAAAGCAATGCTGCATGAACTAAACAAAAAATAAATACTTAAAAGATGCCTGTACCGGCTGTGAGGACAGCACGGAGATGAATCAGCCAAAGTGCCTAGAACAAAACCCTCTGCTTTTAGGGGTCTCCTTTGGGATTCTTTTTGTGTGCTTCCTGCTTCTCCCTTCCAAATCTTCTCCCTCTCCCCAGATCTAATACTAATTTTGCAATTCTTGTAAAGAAGAAATCATCACCATGCCCTGGGAACACTTTAACGAGCTTTCTTCCCATGTTTTCTGATGTGCTTATTGTCTGAGAAATTCAGCATATTGTTTGTTTTCTGCTTTGATGACCCTTTAAATCTTTGCTTGAATATAGAATTTGCACATGTCTAGCAGCCCCTTCACTGTCTGACAATGTGCAATAGATTTCTGAATAATTAGCTATGAAGGCTAAAACCTTCTCAAAAAAACAATAGCCCAAATAAGCAGCATTTGAGTCAATGCACATCCAAAACCAATTATGGATTAGGTTGATCAGTCAGCACAACATATCCATCAGATCAGGTATTAGACTTTTTAAATCCATGCCTGCTTTTGACTGTAGTAAAATAGTTAATTTTACACAGTGCATGACTCTTCAAACAGCACTCTAAGACAAAGATATACAACTATGCCCTTTCTTAGAAAACTAATTGTTATGGTGTATTTTGTATCCATCTTGAAAAATATCTAAAGAACCATCTTCAATTTCTCTATTCAGTTCTATACAGAGGGCATGTAAGGGACCTGTCCTGAGAAGAAAGGAGGAGTGTAAAAAGCAATATTCAGGAACTGGTTCGGATAGATAAGATTTTTTTCATCCCCTTTTTTTTCTTTTTTCTTTTTTTTTTTTTTTTCTTTCCCATAGAAACAAAACTGACCTAGGAACAAACTCAGAAAATTCAGCACAACTATATCGACTTTCATTTTTACTGAAGAGTATTTCCACATCAGTTCCTTACCGTCATCCTTCACAAGATTTCCCATCAGACTGGAAAGTCAGACAGAATAACTATGAATTTTACATTAGCCCAGTACCTTCTAGGACTACATTTTATCAGAGCCAAATCTGATCAGAAAGTTGCATTCTTTACTAAGAATGAGTCCCAATCTTGTTTTGTACTTTTTCACCATGGACCCACATATAGATTACACAGTCCGAACTGTGTGGATGTATGAGGAAAGGTTCTAGTCATGTTACTGCTTTTTCTGTTCCCTATCACTAGGTGTGCAAGGAGTACTTACTAAATTTCCCTCTTTCTCTGGGGTGAATACCATCTGCTCAACACTGCACTTACACTATTGATAAACAATATCAAGTGGGTGGGGGAAAATGACATATTGCATGATCTTTTAATGTCCATTCCATTTTCATGATAATGTACCCCTCCAGATATTTACAGATTAAATGGTAACAGATCACGCTGTGACTGACAGATAACACTCGGAACAATTACCTATATGGCAGAGAGTTGCATAAATAAAATGATCCTATAATCTATGTCAGCAAGACATATTCCTAAAGGAAATGATTAAAAGGGCGTTTCCCATTCTTCATCTCTTTTTTGTAGTGCATTCACTTGTGCTTTTTCTCAGGCCTTGCAGGAGAGCACCCTATGATTAACTGGGCTGTAAAAAGCTGAGTTGTTCCTCAATTGCCTTCTATTGGATTTTTGGAGGATAGGTTTGAAGATCTTTGCAAGAATGTACTAAAGGACTGTTATCTGCACCACAGTGGTTTAAACTCCAATTTCCCTGCAAAGCATGGTGTTATCAGACAAGAGCAAAAGTTGAACTCATATGTTTGCCCTTAGTCCAAGATAAGCCAGCAGGAAGGCAATAATACATTTAGATGAGATTTTTCATAAGTGAGTAGGACTCATTTAAAAGTCCAGTTAAACTTTGCAGTGAAAAAATGTCTGGCAGCTGAAGGCATTTATGTGATTCAGGATAGAACATAATGGCATGAGTATCACATTGAATTATCAGCAGAGATTTCAGTAGGAAACATACTTTAGGATGTGCTGCATCTTGAACACTTTACTACCTACCTTTCACAATGCATTTTAGATACAGTAAGTAATTTAAGGGACAGAGTGCTCAATTCGAATAGCCTTTTAAAACAAAAGGAACTTTCAATTTGTATCAATGAACTTGAACCAGACCTTTAAGAAAGAAAGAAAGGAAACACCATAAAACACCACCAGCAAAAATCCAAAGCAGATTTACAAGAAACTCCACATAAATTCTATAAAATTCTTTGATACATGGAAAAAAAAAATCACTGTTGATTAGAGTGCGAAATACATAATATGTCAGTCATTGCTATTATACTTAGGTTGTGCTAATTTTCAACAATTTAATGATTTATAAATAAGGCTGAGGTATTTGGGGAGTGGGGGGGCTCATGTTAACCTGTATGTAATTTTTTTATCTAAGTGGTTTTCTTATAACTTTCATAGTCCCTAAGAAAACTAGAACTAGGAAAGTACAATAATTTTAATACTTATATTCCTTTGAAATGTGATCTTTTAATGTTTTTGTTTTAATCTTCAATTGTATAAAAGTGTAAAAATATTGAAAACTGGTAATCTAAAACAAATGAATTTTAAAAAACAAAAAAAATCCTCATTTCTTTTAAAAACATTTGTACATTCTATATAATTTCATTCCTGCAGTTAGGGTTTTTTTTTTTTTCCATTTTTAATTGCATTAACACCAAGTCTTGGTAGTGGTTTACACAAGACTTAGTTCATATATTTTCACATGCATAAGACTAAACAAAGAAAATTATTTTATGGAATATACAAATTCTGCATTTTTAGAACTCCCCAGAACACTACCATGACTACACAGCATCACTAATTTACCACCCCATTTTTAATTTATTTGCAAAAGATTATGTGAGACTGAGAGCTCCTTGTGGTGTCCAGTGAAGATAATACAGTCCCATTGACAGCAATAGTCTTTGGATGACATTCTGTTGTTCTCATCAGTGATTTGGAGAGAACATGAATTCTCAGATGTCTTTCTGAAATCTCCCCCGTATAGGAGAAACTGCTTCAGATCATCTCATGAATTATAGCAGTTCCAATAATAAGTGCTGGCCCTGCTTCAAAAGGCAAAATTTTGGAAAACAATCTGTCTCTCGCAAAGTGCTTAAACTCAGTTTTCAGTAGCCTGTGCCAAACAATCTATTTTGCATAAATTGAACTGAAGTTCTCCAAGGAGATTTTCTCTTCATGTTCCCTAGAGATTTCATAGTTGCCAGCTCAGTCCATGTCAAATTTACAGATAAGGGCATGACAGTCAAGTATGAACCTAGCTGGTCTCAGAAATACATAAGCAAAAAAACCCAGTTTTTCATTCAAGTTGCTTGTGATAATTCAGCCACAGAATTATAAAATTCAGCATAGGGATGTGAAAGAAGAACAATACAATCCTAAATCCTTGTGAATTGTGTTTTACCACTGAAAATTCTCTGGTCTTCTTAACCCTTGGTAAATTGCTTTTCTCTGCCCTTTCATTTCTCTGCATCTTTAGTAGAAATAAAACCTTTCCTCCACTGCACCTTGCTCTGCTTTATTCTCTTTCAGATTTTCAGTATATATTGCGTGGTTTCACACAGTAGTAAAGCTTTCATCTCTGTATACATCCCTCAAACTCTTTCCTGACTGGACAAATTTGCTAATTTCTTATTAATAAATAGCTAATGCTTGAATTGCACTTAAAGCATAGATAGCTGTGAGATTCCGGTGGCAAGTGCTTCCCTTCTGCAATTATTTATGCAGAGTGACACTGAATTTCCTCAGAAAAGGCACATGGCTTCTTTGTGCAGCCCATTTAGATAACATTACCAAATGCTCAAAGACATTTTTATGCTTTGTTCCTGTTGGAACTATTCCATACATGGAGCACAGCAATATAAGAAGTTATAAGCAACTTACACTCTCTCCCAGTCTATGTATTTATCCAAAAGCTATAAAGAGTGCAAGGCTGATCCTTCTTCAATCCTCTGGAAAGCAGACTCTCCTAAAATAAAATATAAATCACTAATCCTGTACCTTAGGTGCACTTTGCACTGGGCCTGTAAACTTATCAGTCACAATCACTTTTTGTGTCAAGTTCCCTGTGTCTGATATATATAATGCCTCTTGAAAAAAAATGTGTAAATTGCTATTATAGCTCCATGCCAGCATTATACAACTACTCATAACTGGACAGCTGTGCTATGAAACAACTGAAAACAACACTATTGTCAATTCTTGACACTGAAAAAACATATTCTTTAAATTGATTTTTAAAGTGCTATCCAAATGCAAGATCTAGTACAGCAAATGCTTCTGTGCAGAAAAACCCTGATTTCTACAAAAAAAAGGCAGAACCTTTGAGTTTAGGGAAGCTGGGAAAATCAGAAACTCTACATATCTCTGATTACATTTTCGTACACCGTCTTGTTACTTTTATGCACACAGGGTACATTATCATAAACAAGTTCTTTCAGTGATGAAAATATTGCTAACTTTTGATTAGAGGGATAGTTATCCCTCCTATGAGGAAAGGCTTAAAAGATTCGGTTTGTTCAGAGAAAAGAGAAGGCTTAGGGGTGACCTACTTCTGGCCTTTCAGTACCAGAAGGGAACCTGCAAGATGTAGAGACACATCTTTACAAGGTCACGTAGTGACAGCACAAGGGGAAATGGCTTCAAATGGATAGAGTAGGCTTAGATTGGACGGATAAAATTTTTCCTGTGAGGGTGGTGGGGCGCTGGAACAGGTTGCCCATGGAACTTATGAACCTCCCATCCATCCCTGGAAATGTTCAAGGCTAGGTTGCATGGAGCTCTGAGCAACCTGGTCTAGTGGAAGGCATCCCTGATCATGGGAGGGGGGTTGGAAATGAGTGATTCTCAAGTTGCCTTCCAATCCAGACCCCTCTATGATTCTATGAACTCTAATAATTATTAGTCAGTGCTGCAGTCAGGATAACGCATAGTAAAACAGATGTATGCATGACCAGGCTTTCATGCTGTTAACACTCAAGACTGACCAAGGGAGAATGAACCTCCGTGAAGAAGCCAGGTATCTGCCCTTTGCTTGGGCTGTCAGCTCAGACACACTGCCATAAGAATCCTGCAAACCAGTAAACACAACTGGATAACTGTTAATAGCACAGGCTCTGTGCTAGGTTAGCTCTTGCCTTTTGGCACTGAGCCCTGACTGGACACAGTGGTACTCTGCCCACTGTTCCACTGTTAAACATCCCTTAAAAGTTGACAGCAGCAGCTCTTCTAAATCACTGGCAGAGGATATATAAAATTATCCTGCTGGTGGGCTGCCATTGGTTTGTCAGTCTTGCCTTACCCTCACACATAGTGCAGTTAATGTTATATATGCGCCTCAGGTCCGTGTGTCTCAGCTAAATTTAAACCAGGTATGATGCTGTTGTCAGTGTAGCTGCAGCGACAGCACAGTCTGTAACAATTCCCCAGCAACACCACCGGGAGCTTAGTGCTGCCGTGCCCAAGCTGTCAGCAGCTGGAGAGGCATTCAAATACAGATTCTCTTCAGCCTATACATTACCTCCTACAGCTCTAGTCGGTTCAGAGGCAAGAAGAAAGAGGTACTCAGAATCTATTTATGGTGTGTAAAGATTTCGCCTAAGGATAGGGATCTCCAGTGAACCTGCAATAAAATACACATTGATTTAGCAATTTACTGCAGGTCAGTTGTAGGTCACTGGTGGGGTGAGGGAGAAGTTCCTGGCCTGCTGATCTGATAACACTAAGACCATCTGTAGCTGGAGAATTGAGGTTGTGACTGTTCAGCTATCTTATTTGCATATTTAGAGAAATAAAAGGCTAGTTATTAGAATGTTAAATATATTACAATTTACTTAGCTACTGCATATGCATGACTAAAAGCATTATTCTTTGATACTCATAATGGGTTTAATTAGGTTAACCCAATTTCATCAAGACAATTATAAAGGATCTGGTGAGACCATTTGGAAGAATTTAAGTAGCTTCAGCTTCTTAATTCAAGTAGTTTGAGCTACTTAAATTGGTTTTGCTTGTATTTTGGACAAAGTTATTGTAGATGTTTACCTTTTATGCAAAAATAAATTAATCTAAACCAGCATGGTTACCAAATTAATATAGTTTCTTTTCTTCTCTATGAAAAGAAAATACAGAACTATTTCAGAGTTCAGATAGTTTTCAAAAGAAGTGACCTAAGTCCCACCACATCAGAAACAGTTCTCCTGGAGCATGAAACCTAGGATATGGAGTCTCATCCTTCTGCTCTAGTACTGTACTTCAGTGGGGTTGATGGGAATTTACAGCAATTTAAATAAATTAAACATGAGAGCAAAATCAAGTTATCAGATATACCAGAGGTTTTTTCTTTATTTTCAGATAGTAATCTTCTTACTGATTAGAAAATATTGTAATTATACTTGTTCACAGTAATCAAGCAGTATTAGTCATTAATACTATTTTTAACACTGTAACTTAAATACAAATTGTTTTCACACAGTATTCAGAACTGGAACAATAATGGTGAACTACAGAATATTACTTAGAATGTTATTTAGTTCTGTTATTCAATGAGTGTGTAACAGTTTCTTGGGCAAGTCTTCTGGCATGCAAGTAAAAGCCAGACTTCTTACCACGACAAATATGAAATTGAGGGTTATTTTCAATTAGATATCACATAGGTAGATCTCACTGCTGATGGAAAAGAGTAGGGGGAAAAAAATAAATTAGGTGTCCCAATGATTTAAAGTACTTTTTTATTAAAAGAAAAAAAAAAAAATCCCCACATCAAAACAAACAAACAAACAAAATCAATCAAACAAAACAAAATAAAACAAAACAAAAAAAATAAAGAAAAAAAGAAGAAATTTCTCAACAAAAATTTGGAAGCATTTACATGGAAAATCAATGGCTATCTACTAGGGAGACCAATGATTAACTTTTGAATGACAAAAGGGAGATCACCCCAGCTAACATCAGATGTCTGCAAGTAGGCATGTCCAACTCTCTTAGTCATCCTAAACTCTTTTTGTAGTCAGTGGAAAATAACAGGCTTCTGTATGTAATTTTCTCTTTTCCACTTGTACTCTTAATCTTCTTCAATGAAATTTCTCTGAAGGGATATTTTACTTCCCTGTTAATTCCAGCATAGCAGTCTCTAATTAAATTAGTAGCTCTTGGGCAACAAGGACTTAAATTGTCAGCATTAAGTTTGAAGTTGTCATGCATCCTGTATGAAGTGTAACACTTCACACAGAGTTTCACATTAAGGAAAAAATATGAAGAGAAAGGAAAATATCTGGGTCCGCAAAAGCAACAGAGCTAAGGTGAATAGATATATGTCTTGTTCATTAGCCAAATGTAATTATTCGAAGACCTTTCCAACTCATTATGCAAACAGTACAGTGCTGAATTATGAATAGCCCTTCCAAACAGCCTCTCCATCAAACAAGTGGGGGAGACATATATTCTATCTTGAATTTTATTGCACTTGAACAAATATTTATATCCTGAAGGAAATTACTGCCTTTCAGAATTCCTTGTTCTCTAATACGGGTGAAAAGTCAAACTGCCCCCACAGGTCTATGGTTGTGTTTACATTCTGAACTATACTTTGAATTAAGAGTTTCCTAGGAATACACTATGAATGGAGAAAACTGCTTTTGACCTTTTTAGTTAAAAAGTATGACACATTTAAGTGGATTTTTTTTTTCATACACAAGATCTATTTTTCATAAATGTATGCAGAAATAAATTTGAGGCACTTTTGAGGGCTTTTTCCTCAAAGCAACTTTTTATTTTAAATACAAATATTTTATTAAATATAATTGCAGAAAACTAATGATAAAAAATTAAAAAGGCAGAAATTATTTGCTACCTACTTTTAATGATTTACTATAACCATTAAGCATTATTTCCATTCTCTCAAAGGATCAGAATTGTTAATCATCTTTCATTCAAAAGTGGTATTTTTGTGTTTTTCTAGTTTAACAACACTCTGGATAAATGGACGTTAGATTTAGATAGTATTCCTGTGAGTCTAAATCAAGTATAAGTTCTCCACTTTTGGAAATAGTAACTGATCCGTGGTCAGCAGTATTCCTCCAAATAATGGCTTGGCTCATCTCTGCCCTGAATGTCCAGTTAACCCTGTTGCAGGGATACAGTTGGCAACTGATTTATTTGGAACACTTAAAATCTCCAATTTTACTGCTTTCCACTAATCAGTTCTTTATATTTTGCACTGAGACAGTAGTCAGCATGTTTTACTCTTTCCTGCCACATCAGGCACATGGAGTTGTTGTTTGATTTTTCCATTAGCTTCTAATAGATCTGAAAGCATTCCTCATTATTTGCTTTACCACCCAATTTAGACAGTTATTTAGCTTCACTGAATTTGTAATTCTGTTTAATGTCACTTTGGCAGGGTTGTACTAAGCTTATCTGGTCAAAAAAGCTTTCTATATTCATTGCCTTGACACACGTGTTCACAAATGAAAATTCAGGAATTAGTTAAAAAGTTTGTAATGTTCTTAAGAAATTATAAAGATAAAACCAGTAATATTTTATACCTTAATGCACTTGGAAAAAAACAAACAAACAACCAACCAAACAGCACTTGGGTTGAACATTATTTCCATTTTATGAAAGACTTGATATGATCCTTAAATTTGGATTCACTTCCTAGGTCAAGCCAGGTAAGGACAATGACTATTTGGCATGTGATTTAACCTGTGCATAACTCACTCAAATGTAATTGCAAAGTGAAAATTATCCATTTACTTTCCCAATAATCTGCCCAGTTAATCAGCCACAGAAGGTCATTCAGCATTAGACAGATACTACTAGACTTCATGCAAATCTTCTGTAGCATTCACTCATTTTATGTTAGCAGACCCACTGTAGTAACCTAGAACGCATTAACTCAGTGGTAGAGAAAAGAGCTTTATGGGCCTGACCAATAGAGTTTGTTTCAAGTACTATAAATAGGACAGGTAAGACTTTTGCAGTTGATACCATATTATCCTAGAAGATGTAGTTTTCACCATTTCTTTATTTTCTGTTTTTCATTACATTGCTGAAAAAGACACAAGACAATCACCTTAATAATAGAAATTAAAAAATAGAGTCAACCTCCAAAAAAATAACTAAGCAATCCACTAAAGAATCATAAAATTCCCAATAAAGAATCACAATTTTTCTTAATTTTCAACTCTTTTTCTGACTCAGTCAGACTGAAGATGAGCCTATTTAGATGTTTTTTGAGTATTGAGGATATGTTTGTGGTCAAAACCTAGTTGGGCTTTTTAGTAGGAAAAACTTTCCCAAGCCAAGCTACAGGCTTCGCCATCTGGGTATACAGTGTAAGGCATTCAGACCTCTAAGTCAGACTCTGCTCACTTTATTGCTCTCTGTAGAATCTAGTTATATGAACATGAAAGTTTCCTTCATGGAGGATTCCTATTTCAGCAAGGGTGAACTCATTACAGCCCATATACCCATCTAGATATACCTGCACCAGAAAGAATATATTTTTTCCATCTTATTAACCTTATTAATATTATTATTATGTTTATAAATCTAATTTGACTATGTTAAACCTGATATATGGGACCTCCATATATATGCAATAATCTAAATACGAAAGAATTGTTATGACTTTAAAAATCTAAAATTACTTAGTATTTTAGTTCAATATCACAAAACTTTTAGGGTATCTATTGAGAATTTTTCTTCAAAATCACTTTCAGATATTTAGAAACAGAATACCAATCAAATGGAAAATTAGATGATAAAAATAATTCTCAGGATATAACATCATCAATTTTTTGCAATTTAATTAAATGATGAATCATTTTCCATTCAACAGTATTATCTAAAGGTATTTCCCATATACTTGCAGAGATAATTTAGGGAATCACCAGAGTTAACCTTTCTTCAGTAATAAAGACACACTTTAAAAACTAAACTGTTGTGTGGGTTGGTTAAAGCTTTGTACATGATGGTTTTGTGACAAAGCTGAAGCCTTCAAACAGCTTTGAAGTAGAAGCTTGGCAGTGCTTCAAAGCTGAGAGACAGTACAGCATAAAGGACTGTTCCCACTTTTCCCTACATTGGAACAAAAAAGACTAAGGCAGAAGGATGCATTAAATGGAGGAAAGATTAAAACTGGTTTTGCCAATTGGGTAAAACATAAAAAGAATAAAAGGCATGAGTTTTTTTGGTTTAAAGACACAAAAAAGAGGTAGAATATGTCTGAAAAGACTTTTGAAAGAAGAGTATAGTTGACTGAATGGGCCAAGTTTAAAGCTAAGAATTGTATAAATAGTTTTGAAATAAGCTGCTGGTTTTTGAAGAGATTTCCTCATATTTATGTACCATTTATTCTTCTTCAGAAAATTTTAACTCTGATTTTTCTCAGTGGATCTCTTCTAAGGAAATCAAACAATAAACACTTCCTCCATTAGCCTGTTCCTCATTAAAGGACATTCAAATTTGCCTTAATGATAGAAAAAGAAGCAGTTAAGTGAAATAGGAAGAAGGCCCTTCCAGATGTACTGTCAGAAATGAAAACAATTCCAAAGAGACCCATGCATAATGTAAATAAATGATAAGGAATTTTTTAAATAGGTAAAACAAACACCTGTCAAATAGTTTATGTACAGCTGTTCAAATTTTTGTGCAGAGAAATGTACTAGATTACTTATCTAACAGTTAAAATTATGTTCCTTTGGGGACAGATTTTGCATGTATACTTAGGTTAGATTGCTTTCAATGCTAAAAGAACACATGCATTAAGAATTACTGCAGAAATCTAATCTGTATTTCAAACTCCTAAGGCATGGATTTTTTTTTTCTATTGAGGGTCAATAAAAAGCTAACAGAAATCAGACAAAATGACCTGTACAACAAAAAATCGTAATAGCCCAGTTGTGTGGGAAGCTGGAGGGCTGTGACTTGCATACCATAGAATCAAGGGAGGAAGAAATTTCATTCATCAAAGCAGAGACGATAAGGATGGGTGGGGAGGTAAAAGTCTCATCCTAAGCTGTGGTCATTCAGTGCCATATTTACAGCCTCTGTGGAACAAGACACTATTCTAAAGCAACAGAAAATGATAGTCAAATAAAGGGTCATTCTACCCAAAGCAGACTGGGAATGTGACAAAATTACAGGTTTCCTTTCCCTGCCTTACTAGGTGTGCAGCTCTATTACAACTTGCCTAAGTGTACTGCAGTAAAACATCACTCACATTAACAATACAAGAAGCTGTGTCCTCAAAGCACTGTTCCTAAGACTGGCTAAACCTTCTGCTCATAATAATCCAAAGCCCTAAGGTCAAAGCATCATCCAACTATCTGTACCTGAAGTAAAATAACTATTTCCAATTATTATGTTTTTAAAAGCAGCCTATCTTTTAGAGCTTGTTGGCATCACAGAGAACTCGATTGTCTACTGGCATATTTACAAAAAAGTTTCTTCATTAAAAACAAAACAAAACAATCAACTTGATGACAATATTTTACTAAGTAAATGACACAAACAGAAACAATAAATAACATCAATGGCAATAAAAAGCAGGGGAAAATGCCACAACACTGTTAGGGAATATAAACCCATCTTCCCGCAATAACTGGGAGAAGGAGAACCACCCCAAACCAACAGAAATTCCAAATTACTTTGTTTTAACCAAGCATTGTCTAAGCAAGTGTAAATTTGATCATAAAAATTCAATGATCTTTTGTTATTACCTAATAAAATATGCTCCCTTCATTCCAAAGCAAGTTGCACTATTACAGCCTCTTACTAATTACCCAGGACTTCATACCATGCTGTTGCTTCTTCACAGCCTTGGCTTCAGGAGCCAGAATAATAATTACAGCCCACACAAAGAACACCCAGAAATCAATTTATATGCCACCTTTTCACCTCTCTTGATTTCAAGGAATAGCTGTTTTTCTCTCCTTCTACTTCTCAGTAATCATAATACCCATAGGTTTCTACCAATAGTGTTTACAAAATCCATCAAAACTGCATAACAGAGCAGACACAACATTTATTTTTTTTTTACTTACTGAGAACCATAAAAATGCTAAGCAAAGGTTTCACAAGCTCAGCTGTTTGTTGTGTCTGCTAATCGTCAGATTATCAGGTTTTTTAAATTCACTAGTTATTTAATAAATTAAATTTTGTAAAATAAATTTACTGATTGTTTACTAAGTCAGTAATTATACCATGAATTTCATATTATGAAGGTAGCTAGAACAATGGGTCACTATAAAAGATCGACGAAGACATTAATCAGTATCTCTCTTGCTACAGAAAGTTACAATTGTAATACTGCTTAAAGGAGCTAGTTGTATTTAAAACCAACAAACTTAATTCTAGAGGCTATATTACTGCAAAATATTTGCACGTCTTACATAAAAAATGCAAACAGTGAGTGAATACTTATCTGACATCAGTGTATTTCCTGAATAGGTCTGAGGGAGAATACAATTGTATCTCTCCACAAGTGGAAGATTATTGGAAACTTGAAAGAAAACTACTGGTTTTTTTGCTGATTTTGGGAAGAAAAGGAGAAAAGAAGCAATCTTTCGTTTAAACTGATGCATTAATATTCTGTATTATTTGTTCCCTGTGTAGGGATTTTTTACATTATTTCTATGCTTTCTCCTCCCTCCTCTCCAACAGCAAAGCATCCTTATAAAACAGACTAAGCAGAAGGACTATGCACCAGCTTTTCCTGACAGGTTTGGAACAATCTCTCCCTGTACTAATTAGGAGGATCCTTGGGTGTTCTCTTATAGCATGTACTAAAACTTGGTCTCAGAATTAACACTATAATCCACCCACTATTAGAAGTTTCACACTTTTTTTTTTTCACATTATGATCTCCTCTACAGTCAAGGACTAATGTGTTTAGCTTGTCAAAACGTCAAAAATTAACTGTTATAATCTAAGATGTTATATAACTTGTAAAAAATATTTGGCGTTATGTAAATGTTGCCAAAAAAATATAATATGTGAGCCCATTAGTACCTAAAGGGTATTATCAGCTACATCCCCAAACATTCTCACTGAAAAAATGTATTTGCTTTTCTTTAGAAGTTGTCCATAAGTAGTTCCTACTTTATATATAGGCTTACATTCATGCAACGCATTTCAGCAATTTCTTAGTGAAGGTTATTTTCTACTTCTCTCCTACCAGCCCATGCAAACATAAAACTCACTGCTTCTTTTTGTCCTGCCATCCTCAGACAGTGCAGGTGTGATTTCCTTGTTTCTTTTCATGCAAATGTGAAATCTTCCAATTTTAAATACACAGTTGTTTGCAGACACATTAGGAAGCATTCTTGTGCTTCTTAACCTGGTGCAATAATTTGACAGCAATTGGTCAAAAGGCATCACGGCCAGATAACACTGAAGTAAGAAGAGCTGCTCTATCCTGAAGTATGGATCATTTGCCTACAGAAAGATGAGCACGATGTACCACTTGATTTAAGAAATTTGGAGTTGAGAGCTATACTTTTAGAAATTTGCAGGCATCAAATAGTATCTTGCAATGAAACAACAGCATAATGGGCTGTGTCACCACAAGCTTTGCCACCACTTTCCCTTTTTTTGGCACTGCTGGACCACAACCAGAATATTATGTCATTTTGGGCTCCAAGGTACTAAAAGAATACTGGAAAAATTGAGTGACTATAACAGAGGGCTAGCAATGTGGTAAATTGTGGGGCATTTGAGGACATTGGACAAGGTGGTGAGAGCTGGCTTTCTTCAGTCAGGATAAGAGTAAGGGAGGATCTTATCACTGTCTTCAGAAAGGTTGTTCAGTGTGGTGGTATCTCCAGTCTTAAACACTAAACTTTGATGGCAACACACTAAGATTTCACTTTGACCAGAGGTTAATACAAGATGAACCTGAGATCAGATCATCTATAAAGAATTCGGGTGGGTAGGGAAAGTAACAGTGATTCTGTACTTCTGTTGATCCACTTACACACAGAGGGCATTTCCAAATTAATTTTGTTCAGAACAGAACTGGTATATCTCTTACAGCTACTTAAGAGATTCTACGTCAAATTTCCATGTTAACTACAACTATAATCTTTAAATTACCTTTTTCAGTCAAAAGTAATGAATGTACTTCTCTCTTATGAGAAAAGACATGATATTTTTTTGTCTAGAAAAAAAGAAAGGATTGCTACAGCTCTCAAGGAGACATTTTCTCCATCACCAGCCAGTGACGGAAAAATTTCAACAAAATTTCCACTCTTTTCTTCCAATTAACTTATCTTTTCACAATACAAATATTCTACTTAAATTCATTTACCTCCTCATCTAAACTATTCCTAATGCCATTTCTTTGCACAGAACTACCATAGTGCTTTTTTAGTTATTTTATTTCTTTGTTATGGGAAAAAGAGGTAAATAATCAGCTCTTTCACAGGGAATCTGTTTGACTGATTCAAATGGATCTGCCAATACCCAGCAAAGATCAGTTAAACTTTCAAAGTCTCATGATCATTATATCTCACAGTTAATGTCATCTTCACACCTTCCAGCAGCACATGATGGCACCAATATTTTCTTTTGTGAAAATAATTCCTTCTAGTGTTTTATTTGGAGTGACAGTGACTGAGCCACTGCTACTCTACCCAGCGAGTAGATAAAAAAGGGTGTTACAGGGGATATATCTCCTTATATAACCCAAACATACCCCTCAATACCACACTAATCTCATCTACAAAGAGTCGCTTTACTAACAGAAGAAAGGAGGTGTCAATATTCTCCTTCACAAGCTATCACATTTTTCCATTTTCCACTACAAGTGATACTTCTACGCATGTGAGTGGATAGGAAAAATTACTGGTTTATAGTGCTAAACAGATGATTCATCTTTGGAACAGAACTGAACAAACTACCTCTCTGCTTCCCCTGCTCCCGAAAAAATATGTATTAATGTAGATTTACATTATTTTCCTCCTCATAAAAGTGAAGTGTAGCTTAAAAAGCTGCTAAATCTGATTCCATGGTCCCTGGCAGCAAAATGAGATTTCTTTAAGTTATTATAAACACAATTTTAACAAAGTGTACTGCATACAAATAGCATTTAAAAGGGTAAGCGTTCAGACACTGACTTGTATTTTCTAGAACTCCTCATTACCTTTAGCTACTTTCAGAATGCATCTGAATTATTTCCTTTCTATCTTTTACAGTACTACTAACAAAACAAGTAAGAACACAAAATATGGTATTAACGTCGTCTTCTATTTGATTCAAAATATACAGACCAAATGAAATATAAAGCCAAGAGTATATTAAAAACTCAATGGATGGACATCAAAAAATATCCCTTCATACGCTGACACATTTCACTATATGAACAAGTATATTTTATTTTTCTTTCAAGTTAACAGCATTGATTACTTTTTAATTAAAGGCATATAATATGCCTTATATGACATAATGCAAAAGATGGCAACCAAAAAAAATCATATAATTCAAATATTTCTGCATAAAAATCCAGATCTTCAATGGATATAAAGTAGTTCAGAAGCTTAGAAATAAATGAGATATGCAAATTTGTATACGCAAATGCTCCAAAGTCCAGATCAGAAAAAAATAAATGAGCTATAGACTACAGATGTTCACATATTGAGCGAATCAAGTGCATTACTTTTTTAGATGAAACTGGAGGAATAAAATTTGTTATAAACACAGACACACAAAATTTGAATCAGTGATCAAAGATCTTTTGTTTGGGATTTCATGGCTGTGAAATATAGAAATGGAAATTATCTTGGTTAAAGTAATTTTGCTTCTTTTTTCCCCACATCAGTAGTCTACTGTAATTAGTGAAACTTGGTCAACTCAAAGAAATAACAAGAAAATAAGAAGGGTACTCTCCATGTGCCACTTTAAAAAATAGTAGTTTAAAGAGGAGAGTATAAACCAAAAAGGAATTGCTTTGTGTTTCTCTCAACTACTTCATGTTTACAGCAGTTAAACAACGTAAACATACTTCATTACCAAAGTCATCCTCCTTCCAGTATCTGCAAATAACACAAAAACTACTAAAAGCACATGAAAAAATACTGATTTCTTAGATCTCATTAAAACCCCAGAAGAACCTGGTGCCATCTAACACAAAGCAACAAGTTCTGATACCTCTGACATATTTTGAAATGCATTCAAAATTTTATTTTGAAAATAATATTTTACTGATTGATACAGATACTAAAATTTGATTGTTCTGAATAAAAATACCCTTCATGTTTTCTTCTTCGCACAAATTATTATATTCATTACAGAATTAGATGTGAAGCTCTTTCTCTTTCTAAGTTGCTAATGATCTCTGAGTGTGCAAGAAAATTCTGTTTACTATTGTTCAGCGTACTCAGAAATCACAAGTTCTCAGCACTCTATGGTGAAGGCTCAGCCTGTTTAGATAGATTCTTGATCAATAATGAAGTGTTCTTAATCAAAAAGTTTAAACTTCTGCTCATGGGATATTGAAAGAAACTAACAAATGTAAGGGTTGCTTTGTAGGACATAATTTTGTCTTTACCCCTGTGCCGTAACAACAAATACCTATGCAGTCAATAAATAGCACTTACAAAGACAAAGCATCAAGGTTGTGTTTAGGGGTTCCATCCTGCCAGCAGAAGCAAAAATCCATATGAAGACGCCTGGGACATGAGAAGAGCACAAAATTGCTTTGAGCCACTGCGCTCACTGATAAATGGCACACTAAGAAAAAGACATTACTTTCCTCCCTCACAGTGGTAGCACTAACGGAAATCTATAGTAAGTTATTTTCAAGATCATGCTTCATATTATTTAAATTCTCCCCCAACATATAAACCAAAATCTTAAGAAGCAGACAGAAACCCAAGCTGTACTCTGGGTCATGGAAAGCTCTCATTACCTACAAATGACAAGACAAAGAATGAGGATGATATAACAGTTACTGCAGCCTAAACACAAGAGAATTAAGTTTGGTTTTCTGACCCTCTCCACACTTAAAACTCTCTCTAAAAAGCAGTCAGCTCACGTGGTGTTTGGCTAAGCTAAACCAGAGGCACAGAAGTGTAGCTCTGTTCCCTTTCTGAGTAGAGAACTCAGATGGTTTCTGCAGTATATTTCAATGAAATCCATCTCTCCTCCTGAGATTTCAAAGTAGAAAATCTATGTGTGAGGTAGGAGAGGAGACAGCAGTCCCAGAGTTCACAAAGGGGGCAGGTCTGCAGACCATATGCAGCACACACCTCTGTGAATGTTCACTAGCCTTTAAAAAGAGAATATTATTACAACAGCTACATCTTATGAATTATGAACACTGCAGACTTTGAATCCCTACAAAGAGAATTCTAAAAGCTTGTTGGAGCCCATCTCTCACTGAAGGTAGCTGTGTTTGGAATATTGATCCTAGACATTGCATATTAAAAGCACCAAAACCATATAAGCAACCAAAAAAATCCCTTTGAATGAGTTAGTTCAAACACCTTGTTTTGTTTAGCTTATATCTGGCCAGAAGGAGGTATTTTGGTACTGCTATGAGTAAAATATGCCGTACAGTACAGTGGCCTAGCCAAATGGGAGACAAGAAGTATAGCATGTCAAGAATCTTGCCAAGTTTAGCTTGACATTTGGAATCGCCAACTCCTGGATAAACCTAATTAATTCCCATTTTATGACCTTTTAACATTGTGCTGGCTGAATGCCTATATATTGCAAACCCTGCCAAACCAAAGAGGAGTTAGAGTGACCTCCATATCACAGTGATGGGCCATCATTTGGACATAACACATCCTTCATCAAGAAGTAACACACAGTACTTACAACAAACACCACACACATGCTGAGCTTCAAGATTTAAAGACTGCTTGAGTGAAATGTTTCAGGATAAGTAACTTAGAAGTATTTACCTTATGCACATAATTGCAGTTTCTGATCTTTATGAACATAAAACACATAGGCACACACAATTTCTGGGTAGTTATTGTTGGTTATCCTGAAGGATGACTCATGGCTGCCCATAAAGTCAAGTAAAAATGGTTACTAAGACAGAAAACCCAGTAAATTAAAAACTATTATAATTTGTCAATCATGTTGACAGGAGATGGCAAGTTCCCTTAAAAGAGATCTTACCATTACCACATTGGTGCAGACAGAAAAATGTGACAAAATCTAAAAATTAATTCTTTAATATATAGGTAGAGGAAATCAGTCTGAATTTGGGTAGATTTCAAAAGTCTAAAAGAGTGAGAGAAACTAATATAGGCAGTCTTATCCAAACTTATTTTTGTTTGTTTGCTTTTATTTCATTTCTCCTTTAAGAATTTTTTTTCATAAAGTCAAAATAGAAGAATTCCACTAACCCAACCATACAGGACAGAACAGCAGACAAAAAACACTTGCAAGTGACTTCAAATAAATTTATCTGTATATCTCTGTCTTACAAAATTAAGACAATAATGTCCAAAACCATAGTAACTTTGAAGTACCACAGGGTTTCTTAATCATTTTCAGGGAAATAATAATGAAAATTTCATTTTTATCTCTTTCATAGACTCAAGACCTTCTATCAGCTTTTAGAGATTCGTTTCTAAAAATATCCAAATGAGGATAACCATGTAAGATTTAAAATATTTTCACAGCATTAAATCTGAAGAAAATAAATTTTATTTGAGGCAGGGGAGCTGAACAGACAATAAATTATCAGTTCTTAAAACAGGACACTGAAACATTTATCAGAAATTTCTAAAATTAAGTCAATTTTCACAATAGTATTTATTAAAAAACCCAAACAACCAAAAAACAAACAGTAGAGAACTGTTGAGCATTCAGTAAGGGCACTACCACAGACTTCTTAGGAATCTTCAAAGAAAGACGGGAATAAAATGGGGAAATTCAAAATGGATAAAAACCAAACAAACCATACTTTGAGAAATTTCATAAATGCTTATAACCGCCCTCCCAAAACACCACCTTGAAAAAGACCTACACTTCTGTTACAAAGAAACCATGCCCACAATGAATGAAAATTATAATTTGCCTACACGTTTTAAAATCATCTCCTGTTCATCCTGTTCCTGTTCAAATCATTACCTGTTAAATGATATTCACTTGTAATAATTATGAGGTAACACATTTGAAGTCAGTAATCCACTCAGGCTTGCAGCTTTGAACTTTTCTAGAAGCAATTCTTCAGTGAAAAGAAGGCAAGGGTGAAAGATGGAAGAATATTTAATATTAGAAACGGTGTTTCAGACTAATTGAGATATGAAGGGGTGTTAATAAATTCGGGGAGATTAATTTAGCAGGCAAAGCTAGTTGGTCACATTCTTTAAGAAGTGGAATATTGCATTTTTTTTTAATCCACAAAAATACAGCTGAAGCAGTTCATGGCTAACTGCAATAGGAAGCAAAAACACATAGAAAAGTAAAATAGCTTCAAAGAATATATGCAACAGATTTTAATAGAATAAAGATTTACATGACCCACTGTGAAGCGCAGGAAACGATGATTTTTCAGAATTAATGTATGTTAGAATCGTGAGGATATCATCATGTATATCAAAGCTGTTAATGTCCAACAGCCCAGGCTAGCTCATTGTAGGGAGAATAGGGGGAAAGTTTTTTTTTGACAGGTTGAATTTTAAAAGAAGTAGGGTGTTTTGAGCTGCTGAGGAAATCTGGATTGTGAAAATAAATCCCTGAGAGATGGATTATTGGGCAGGTAATGGCAAAAGGCATCTGATAAATTGCACAGTTATGTGGTAAACTTATTTATTACATGCCTATGCAATTTGTCACAGGACTGTCTCATTTATCACTTCCCCATGCGAGATGCATATATTAATATTGCACACTGCTATCATTGCCTGACAGCTTATGATCCTGTTTGTGAAATTCATACATCATTTTCCCTGTTCTCTCCTATCACAAGATGTTCCATCCAGTTATATTTCCAGATAAAGGCTAAGAAAGGATTCCTGACCCACCTGGTGTCATGCTGTATGCTACTAATAAAGCAGACTATAAGTTATGTATTTTCATATACATACTGCAGGGTCAGTCATTGCCATCCTGTTGCTCACAGATTTATTGTATCATGATAGGTCATTGATCAATCAGTAAAAGCAAACCTGGTATTCTCACTCAGCTGAAATGGATCGTGTCAACACCACTCTGCTAAAACACTCTTTTAACAAAATGGCTGATTCATGAGAACAGTTTTTGCAGTTACTGTTTTTTGGTGGGACCGTGTTAGCTCTCAGCATGAGCTTAATATTACCTTTCACTGAAATACTCACATCAAAAGGCTGCAATTGTATGTTCTTAAACTTCATTTTGTCTACACTGAATCATAATAGCAGTTTCCTCTGAGCCAGCTAAGGCTGTCATAGGTATACTGCATGCAACAGGGTAAAAGGCAAGACATGGAAAACTTTTTGTATGGTAATTTTGATTATTAAGCTGGTAATTGGTTATTTTGTTATTAGGCTATGAGATATACATAGTTTTTGCTCCCTTTCTGTTTCTTCTGTTTCTTTAAAGCTTCCTGGGTTTGAGAGATGAAGGCTTATCATCCTTATCAGCTCAAATATGAGCTCCCTATTAAAAACCATCTAGGAATGTACTTGTACCTGCGAGACAGCAGATGCTCATGTGGGAAAAGAATAGTGCTTCATGGATAGCAAAAAGATGAAAAATATAGGTAACAAAATCAAAGAGGAACACTCAGCTACAACTGGAGCTCTCAAGGAACCCAACAGACAACAAGAAATTATTTAAACAAGTATGAAATCTGTTCATGTAGATATCTAGATCCCCTAAAAAGCAAACAGAGCAAGAAACCATCACCAGGGAAAAAGCTGTTTTTCTGGCATAAATTCAGCAGTCTACAATTAAATGTCTCATGCAAAGCCCACTTCCTTTCCTTTTTTTTTTTTTGTTTTCAATTTCAACTTTTTAAACTTTCTTTTTTCCAGATTTTCTAAGACAACTGTCAGTCTGCCTTGTTTGGAAATGCAGTACCTTATTCTCTCCTCCCTCTTCCTGAATAAAGCAGTGAAAGTCAAGTTAAAAATTTTGATGCAATTTTCAGGCTGTCCTATGGAGATGTAAAGAACAAAATGAACTTGATATATACTATTTTGCATGTAATTTTGAAATGGGGAAAAACTTCACAGTTACTTAGATCAGCATTTGGATCAACTAATCACAGATGTATATAGATGGCTTCTGAAATCCTAATTTATATTCATGTCCTAGCTGGGATCATCAGACTGAGAAAACAACTGCCAGAAGATTTTATATAAAGGAATTAAAATTTTACAAGCTGCAGAGTAGTGCTGTGCCATATTATGAATTTGGTAGGAAGACAAAAAAAAATCAACTGGAATTGGAGAGAAATAACAAAGATATATAGTAATACAGAGAGGCAAAGAAATTTCATTAGTATTTCCATAGAGTCTTCATAATGCAGACAAACCATTTTTTCAGCGACAAAAATACTTTTAATATAGAATTTAACAGACTTGAGCAGTATTTTGCCATGGAAATAGGGTCATGATTTGCAAAGGTTAAAACAATTTTGTAAAAGCACATGGAAAAGCACTGAAAGACTTAAAAATGAAACTTGTAATACAGACTCCACATACTGTACAATCAGAAATATGTTCATGAGAAATCTTCAAGAGAGAGATACATTTTTAATATATTCGAGCAGAACTGAGCTCTGGGTAATTGCAAACCATTAATTTCAGGTCAATATGACAGCTGAAGTTCCACAGCATTATTTTCCCCAAAATACACGGGAAAGGCTTGGCTCACCTGATGGGCACCCTTGTACTGTAGAGTATGTGAGGCATGCAAAGGTGAAGCTAAAACCTAAAATGTTGACATATGTGGCTTTTGCTGGAGATGGATTGGTTACAGTACGTCAAAAACATGTCAAATACTAAATCTAATTCTGAGACAATGCATATAGAAAGGCAGTGAAATGCTAAAGATTGATTCCTGGATATCTTTACCAGCACAAGGAAGCTGACAACAGAATAGAAAATTCAGTTGACAGAATTCAATTGTACTGTCACAGAGGCATCGAAAAAATGCTGGCAATAAAAATTTTAATGACAAATTTGATTGATTTAAAAGAGTAAAAAAAAAAGGGAAGAAACTATGGGACCGATCAACATCTTTTTTAATGTCAAAAGTAGAATTACTTGTCGAGCTTCCCATGCACTAAAAATTATGGAAGAAAATTCTTTCACATACATACTACTTTAGTCAAGTTGGGTTTGCTGACCCTTTCTAAAACTTTAAAGCAAGGATTGTTGAAGCAGGTGTGTTAGAGCACTTATTATACCAAGAACTACATTCTATTCACTGTAGCTGATAGTTTATAGAAGAGAGATCAGGGATGATCAGATGAGAAACTTCTGATATTAACAGCCTGCAGTGATAGTCACAGTTCCAGATTCTTGGATCAAATAATTACTGGAAAATATTATTTCTTAATAGTTACAGCTACTGTCCAAAAAATAGCACTGCTGGAGCATAGGAGCTGCAATGCTGAGAGACAATGGTTAGTAATTAGTTTTTAAGACACAAACGTTTTGCAAAATTTATGATTTTAAACACATCCCTGTCAATCCTGTATTTGACTAAATAACCACAGGATTTTAAAAAGGGCTAGTTAAAGTCCTTCCTATTAAAAAAATAAAAGGATTCACCCCCCCCCAAACAAACACAAACAAATCCTCCAAAAAACCCTATGACAATCAAATGATGAAAAGCATTTACAACCATGAGACAGCGTCCACAGAGATAATCAGGAAACAGACAGCCATGACAAATATTTCTTCTAAGGTTCATCTTACAAGTGATAATTAAGGAGCAAGACTTCAGCCTTCCACTTTTTCAATGTGAAAATAAATAGAAAAAATAGACTCAGACTTTAAATTCCAGAAACTCAAAAAGGCTGAACCGTTCAATGGAAAAAAACATGCAAAACAATACCAATCTTAATCCACAAAAGTTTTCAGAGATTCACAAGGTAAAGGAAGCCAGTTTAGAGATTGCCTGTACATATGCACACTTCTAGAAGACCAGAGAATGAATCCAAGCATAAGGCTCCTGACTTCTTAATTAGGGCTCCTGTTCCTTAATTAACAGCTTGCTCCCTAGCTCTGTTCTGAATCTGACCAACAGAGATTGTACATAGCAGGGCATGATTCAATAAGCAGAATTAATGAGACTACATAAGTTTTGACTCTTTTCAACCTGTACAGTTGTCCAGCTTTGCCTTGCTTGTGCCTTCAAACCTTCTGCATGTCTTCACGCCACATCTGAAGTTTATAGCACACTACCAATGCGTTTTGCAGAGAGCAATGTGGTGGGCAATAACACAAGACTCACATTTATGCAGACATGATTAGCTCACACAAACGTACCAAAAGACCAGTTTTAGGGCCACAGCAGAAATTCCTGACACTCTTGTGTTGTGCAATGTGGACATGGCCAGTCTGTTCCAGGAACAGCAAGCCCCAGGCATGTGATCCAGTCTGGATTACTCAACTCTAGAACGAGGGACCAATTACTTCTTCTTTCTGTTTATCAGGGTATAGACAGACTGGCACTGTAAACTGGTGTATATGGTTAGCTTCATATTTTTCCACTTGGAAGAGAAATATGCAAGAATAATTATTTTCATGTCTTGAACTGAAACCTAGTATATTTAGAATGTTTTGGTTTACTAGAAAGAGTCAAGTGATGTCAGTGAATCAGGGATGAGTGAGTGATGGGAGTTAAGGAAATGTTCTATTCAAAGAAATTACTGAGAATATGCAACTTTTCTCTCTTTACTCTTCCACCTTTTAAATATAATGTTTTAAGATTACTTTTCCTACTATTAAGGATTCATTCACAAAATTTGGCAAACACTTCTAACTACACATCACCCAAGAATAGTACATGCATGACAATCAATATACAATGCAACATTAACAATGGCAATGCGAGTATGGAAATCCTATATGCTGTAAATGTAAGCATTCTGTGCAGTAGCCTTCTTAAGTTAACTATCCACAATGATATACAATTTTATTAAAAGTAGAATGGTTTTCCATATATTCTAACTGTTTTCTGAGAATTTTTCTGCAGAGATTTACTACGTAGGTGAGATGGCCCAGTGTAAAATTCACCTATGAAATTTATGCTTTTAATTCATGTACTATGTGTTCATATTGTGCTGCAAAATGCAGCACACCTGTCCTCTGTAGACAAAGCCAATGGCTTCATAGATTTGCCTCAATTTAAAAATTACTTAACCTCCAAAATAACAAGAATTACAAAAAGTAGAAAGTGTACTTATTAAAAATAAATTGAGCCATAGCGTTTCAGCCACAAATGACAAGCCACTTTAACAGCTTTTTAGGAAGTATCATCACACACTTGCAAAAGTATGGTATGTAGAAATAAGACTGTGAATCTAGCTAACTTAATTAGTCTTAGTTAGTGCCAAAACTCTCTTCCAGGATGGTTTCTTTTTTATAGGACAGCAGAATTATCACATGGACATGTATGCATGTAGCTCTGTTTGGTAATTCTTATTTAAGTGCTACACACACCTATCCAAAAAACATTCATCACAAAATCATATGCCCTTAATCCTCATTCAATCTTCAGTATCCTTAGAAAAGCTTCCTAAAGTATGTGCTTTTACCAATGAAGAATTTCCACCCCTTAATTTTCCTACTTTACAATTTTTTCTTTGGAAAATCAATTAGCCAAAGCATCAAGGATAATTTAACCTCGGACTTACCAGCGCTCTCTCTGACTCTCAGGAGCCTTGGCAGTAGGTAGCTGTCTGATTACACCTTCTGGGAGAAATACCTTGAGTCCCCGTGAAGCAAACTCAGACTCAAGGCTTTCATGACCTGATATTCTGTCTTTGCTTCCTGCCTCAGGTTCTGTTTCTTTTTTATTTTGTCTTCAGGCAATTTGAATATTTTATCAGTATAAACAACAACAACAACGACGTCAAGCTGTAGGATTCTATATCCTCGGTTGTCAACTCCTTAACACAGAGACCCAAGAGATTAAAAGTGTACAATCAAGGTAAGAGAGAGACACCTTGACCAAAAACTATCACTAGTGTATAAACATTAACAGTTAACAACACAAGTCACTGTATATTAAGTTTATTTTTATTCTACTTTGAATTAGACTTATCCAAAGCAAATTGTTAAATGTATCAACAAATCCTTGCTTTCTGACCAAAATAAAAATCTCTAAAATACACCTAATTTTGCGTTCCAATCCATACCTGTGTGCCGTACAATGAGGAAGTAACACAGCACAGAGCTGAGGAAGAAAGCAGTAGCTGGTGGTGGAATCTTCATGATTTCATGTCTCTCAACTGGCTTTTCCCTGCCCAGGCACTGGCAGCAGTGCCGGGGCTGTGCCGGGGCAGTACCAGGGCTGTAATGGGGCAGTTCCGGATCAGTACTGGGGCAGTACTGGGTCTGTACCAGATCAGTACAGGATCAGTACCGGGCCTGTACCGGATCAGTACCGGGGCTGTACTGGGGCAGTACCGGGGCTGTACCGGATCACTACTGGATCAGTACGGGGGCAGTACTGGACCAGTACTGGGACTGTACAAGATCAGTACCANAGGGCACGGCTGAGCCCCTCAGCCCCGGGGAAAGCCTGGGCAAGGGAGGGCAAAACGCTGCCCGGCAGGCAGGGCTGAGCCAGGGGAACCGAGCGAGAAACAGCCCTGCGAGCCCCGAGGGGACAGCGGGAGCAGGGACGGGCCAGCAGAGACCCGGCAGGGATGGCCCTGCGGCCAGCCAGGGACCCCGGCGGGACACGGCTCTGCCTGCGGCCACCGGGAATGTTCCTGCCTGGAGAAGGGAAAAGTGCAAGGAGGAAGGAGCTGCAAGGAGGAGCTGCTATAGGCTGACTTCACTCTCATTCTCATTTCTGTGTGCCCATCAGTAAAGGAGAAGATTGTTGGAAATGAAGGACTGACGCTGAGCCTGGAAACAAGGGGCAATGGAGGGAAGATAGCTTACTTTTTTCTTTTTTTTCTTACCATCCAACTTTTTTTAACTGTCAAGAAATGAAACTAATTTTCCCTAAGTTGGGTCCGTTTTGTCAGTGTAATTACTCTCAGCCATCTCCCTGTCCTTATCTCAATCTTTTTGAGAATTTCCATCTTATTTCCCCATATGTCCTGCTGACAAGAGGAATTGAGAGAATGGCTGGGTGGGGGTCTAGGAGACAATCAATGTCAACCCACTACATCCTCAAACTACTCAAGGAAAAAACATTTCATCATACTCTGCAGTCCAGTAAACTTGGAGGACAACCTTAAAAGAGATTTGATCTTTTGTAGATCTGTAAAGTGGTAATAGGGGTCCATAAAATGACAAGCAGAGAAATAACATGTGCATTTTGTACATAAGAGAATTGGGATGAAAAACTAAGATAAAATTCAGGCTGTGACCTGGAGCTGTTCCACCCACAGATCTCACATTGATGCTAACCATTAGGCAGCTGCAAGCCGCTGTTCTGAAAAATAAATGTCTCTGAAGGAAAATGGTTTGACCTTTTTATAGAACTGAAGAATAAACAGGAAACAATCTCTATGATGACATGATTTGTATACAGTAGATAAGAGCTTTTAGCTATTTCTTTTATCTTTTACTGGAGATGAGGACAGGTGGATGGAGACACAAATAAGAGACTGAAGTGTCTAAGTACCTTCTGTTTTCTTGGACAATTACAAAAGTAGAATAAATATTTTACTGAAAAACCCCAATAACTGTTTGAATACATGAATTTCATGTGGCATCTGGATTTTGGTGAAAATATTCATAGGATCATAGAATCATAGAATGATTTGGGTTCAAAGGGGCTTTAAAGATCATCTAGTTCCAATCCCCCTGCCAAGGACAGAGACAACTTTCACTGGACCAAATTGCTCAGAGCCCCATCCAGCCTGGCCTTGAACGCTTCCAGGGATGGGGCATCCATGACTGCTTTGGACAAACAGTTCCAGTGCCCTATGACCTTAGAATTTTTTTTCTGATATCGAATCTAAATCTGCTCTCTCACAGTTCTCAGCTTGGTGGCCTCCTCTGGGCTCTCTCCAAAAGCTCCATGTCCTTCCTGTGCTCGGGCCTTCCAGATGCAGGGTTCCAGGTGGGGTCTCACCAGAGCAGAGCAGAGCGGCAGAATCCTCTCCCTCACCCTGCTGGCCACCCTGCTTTGGATGTAGCCCAGGACACAATTGGCTTTGTGGGATGTGAGTGCACATGGCTGGGTCCTGTCCAGCCTCTCACCCACCAGCACCCCCAAGTCCTTCTTGCCAGGGCTGCTCTCAACCTCTTCATCCCCCAGCCTGATACCTGATATAAGGTATAACAGGTATAACAGCCTGAAACCCTGATAGCAGGGTTTGCCCTGACCTGCGGGCAGCACATGGCACTTGGCCTTGTTGAACCTCATGAGGTCCAAGTGTGCCCACATATTGAGCCTTTTTAGGTCCCTCTGGATTGCATCTCATCCTTCAGGTGTGTCTGCTGCACTACTCAGCTTGAGGCCATCTGCAAATTTTCGGATGAGGATACATATGTGCGTCTTAGAAAAAACAACATTGGAAGTTATCAGTCAAAGAATCAGGAACTCTGAGCTTTTCTTGTGACTTACAGAACTAACATTCTTATCAGTGTCAGCTTGAGGCTGACTCGGATCAACAATATTTTAGTTGCCAATTACATTTTATATTCAAAGATTGTCATCATAAAGGGGGGGTACAAGGAGACAAATCTATTTATCTTATCAGATCCACGAAAGGTTAATGTAAGTAATGAACAAGTTCTGTAAACATTGATACAAGAAACAGACAAAAAATTTTAGAGGGACCTTCCATCCCTTTAGCCAGAATATAATAGCAAAATTGAATAATAAGCACATTTTTGTAGTTAATTAAAGAAAAAATTGCAACGGAGTATTATGACTTTGCCATCACTTTACATTTTTAAGTTAAGGCTAGATAAATTTATAAACTTGCATGACCACAGATGACAGAATGTGATAAAAGAATTTCCAAGTATATAATTTAGACTAGACGGGCATTTGTTTGTTGTAGCCCTAGTATCCATACAAGATTGCAATAAATCATGGTGAATTTTGTAAAGCTGACTAAAATATTCTGTTGCATAAACGTTCTTATTTAGTTCACTAACTTTTCACTTATTTTCATGTATATTTAATATTTTCTTATTTTTTTCTCTATATATTGTAAGAAGTTAACGGAATATTTGAATGAAATAGCTAAGAGGTTTATTGGAATGAGTTCTTTCTAATCAATGAGTTATCCATTTCACTTGATATTTCATGATAATTTTTTTCTTTACTTTATGCTTTTTATTGCAAATTTTAATTATGATTATTAATTTTCACATATTTATTTTTACAGTTTAGAGCTATTTCTATTGTCTCAATGGGTAACATTTTCTGCTAAATGAATTAATTTTGTGAGAGATTTGGCCCCAGTTTGGTGGTGAAATTAATGGACTTTGCTTGGTCTACATTTTACCTTCTGGTACATCAGATTCTGCTTAGAGACCTAACATTTGTTTCCACTACTCATGCCTGGACATCATAAAATATTTCAAGCTTCTTATGTTATATACACAGTCACTATTGCCTACACTTAGCATTTTTTTCAGCAAAGTGGTATTTTGTGTTATATAAAAGTTTGAAGTAATGCCCTTGTAAAGAATCCCATCATAGGCAGCAGCTCCATCTATGCAGCCACAATATAATTTAATTCTTGGAAGAATCTCTGCTGCCTCTGTTTGCCATCCATGAAGAATTACTCTCAATCGGTGCTAAGTCTGGATCATTTTATCTGTTTGTTTGAGCCTGACATATTTTGCTGACGAGGTGGAAAATACCAGCGTCATTTACTCTAGATATTTTTTCATGCACCTCCTTTCTGAATTTATAGTTATTTTGAAAGCATAAACTTAATTTAATATATATTCTTCAGTTTATTGCTAATTGTTTGAAGCTGATGTGATGGTTCAAAACTTCCTTCCACAAGATATGTCTGTTAGAATTTATCTCAAATTATTTCAAGCCCAAATCACTGACAATTAGAACATATGTTCTTGCTTTTTTTCCTCAATATAAATATAGTGTGACTCAACTGGAATTCCTAATCATAATGTAAATATTCTATACTGATAAGAACTAATTGGAGAAAAGACAATTTTCATTGGTTTATTCAATATACTTGCATGTATAAAGTCTTCGTCAGACAGTATCCAATGAAAAAACAGTATGTTAAAATGTATGTATAATAAAATTATACGCCTAAGAAATGATACTCCAGTACCTGCTACACAAGAAGTTGCAGCACTATCAGGCGGACAGCTTGAGGATCAGAGTTGAGAGCATTTTGAATTTAAAGTTCCCTATGCAAATTTCACTGCTTGAAGCCCTTCTTTTCCTGATGGGGAGCTCCTAAACTTACTCTCAGCTTCCTGTGCATTGGTAACTGTGGTACTTCTTTTGGGGCAAAGTCAGGGAATGCCCGTAGGACATAGAATGCGGAATTGTTCATTGCATCTCTTGTGTTTGCTTCTCAAGCTGCCAGCTTTTCATAGTATTTCTGCCAGTCAAGAAGGTCTACAATCCAAAAAGTCACCCTGGACTGGTCTACCAAGAGAACACTAAAGCATGGCTCACATAGATCAGTTAATCACCAGTCCAATCAGCTAAATGCTAATATGCATTCATATCAGCGAAATGCTAATATGATACCACAGATTATTGGATATTCTGTGGTATCATATTAGCATCTCAGCGGTTCTATGGCATACCATATAAGTATGTCAGCGTTCTTGTGACCACAGTGCAACAACATGTTAAAAGATAAATAAAATATTTTAGTGAAGCCAAGCCTCCTCCACTGTGCAAACCATTTTTCTAACCAAATTTACCGAAGTAGAAAGAAAGGAAGAGGTGAAAGTTCTGTCTGTGAACTAGTGGGTAACAGTTCAGCAGCTGCCCAAATTATTCTCCAGCACTTTGGCACATCTCTAGATAAAAATTTATATGGTTCAGAGGATTTGATGTAGACAGGAACATTTGTCAAATGATAACCAAACTTTTTCAACTTACATTAGTGAAGTTACACAGCTGAGCTATGGCAGCCTTTTTCACTAATCTATTAGTTAAAGAAAAAAGCCACAAGGCATGACATGCCTTCAAATCTATCTATATCTGTAAGCAGATGTGTATATTCAGGAATGCATTATAAGCATCATTAATACTGATAGAGAAAGATACTGCAGTCATCTTTCATAACCATAGGTTTCACACATGCAGTCTGCCTGAACATCCTTCTTCAGTTCAGAGTGTTCATCCGTCTTGTAGAAACGGTTCAGCATTTCCATTCATCATTTGAATGAGATGAGGTAAAACCTCTACTTTTTCTATTTTTTTTTTAGGTCTTGAACTAGTGTATTTTCATGGACTGTGCTTTCTGAGCCCATTAATAGTAATGATGTTATATGGTTCACTGTAGTCCTTTCCATGGGCTGCTGCTCATATCAGAGCAAGTAATAAAGAGGCAAAGCCCTCCTGGATGGAAATGTATGGCCTCACTGGAGGGGGGTGAGTGGAGAGCAGTTAAAACATCAACTAACGGAATCCACTATTTTGCCTCTAAAAAAGAAACAAGTGAGCAAGCACAAAAAGAAAAGGGGCCCTACAGAAGTAGAAATTAACCGTAGTTCTTTCTTGTCCATTTTTAATGGAATTTCATGCTTAGACACATTCACAGGAGGAAACAGTGAGTTTTTCTGTATGGCTTATACAGGATATTATTTTGAACTGCCTGTTCATTGCACTCTTCTAGATATGTGAATAAAAGTGGAAGTTCACAACCCCCTCTATTCCCCAGGAAACTATCAGCTGTGCCAAAATTCCACCACATCCTGAACTGTGCTGCAACCTTTGTCTCCCCAGTCTGAAATTATTTTATGGCGTCCAGAGTTGTGATAATCATTATGCCTTGAAATGGACTTGGAATGTTGTAATTGTGTGAAAAAATAGGAGCTAATAAATTTTTTTCGGAATTTTCTCATCTTCCTTCCTCTGCACCCAGACCTGGGTTGCTGGCATCCGTATGCAGTTTCTCTCTCTCTTTTTCTTTTCAAAGATCAGTTGTCCAAATAAGCTGTACATTTTCGGACTGGTAGGTATCTATCTTCCAGAAGTGTCTAAATGTACTTTATGACACTGTGTGGGAATGAGGCCTACAGCCATGATATATGTCATGAGATACGTGGTAAAGGGGTTTTCATGAGATATGCAATGATGGGATTTCTGTGGACATGATGGGCTGCTGAGGTGGTGACAGGTTTTCAGGCAGAAGCCAGACAGTCCTTTTTTCTGCAATCGGCCAGGTGGAAGTGTGGGACGCTAATGTGTCCCAGTTCCATTATGTCCTTGTGCAAGACCCACAGTATTTGCAATCTTTCTTTGTAAATCTTGATATCCTTCGTTTACAAATAAATTGCCTCCCTCCTCCATTTATGATGGCAGTAACAGAATATTTGACTACACTCTCACCTCCCTTTATCCCAAAAGTATAAATTGGCATTTGAAATCCTCAGCAGTAGAATTTGGGCATATGATGACCTTGCATGCAAGTGGATGAGGCTTGCTCCTCTTTCCTCCCCAAAGTGGTGACACCTCTGTGATAAGTTTTGCACATCCAGCTGCACTGGAGTATACCCAGGAACTCTTGTTCACCATGCTATACGCTTATATTTTGCATGTGCAGTAAATTTATCACCAGCGATCTGAAAGAATCGATAACCTGTGGCTCCAATAAGCTGCACTGTTGTTGAATCTGTGTTCCTGAAAGTTCTTTTTTAATTCCTCCAGACTTTTAGTGTTTAATTGGTTAAAACTCACTATTTGTGACTCTCTCATTGTGAATCAGACCAGACTTAGAGTGTAGCCCACACTATTTATGCATCTGGGCTCTTGCTGAACACAACCAGACTTATATTTCCGAACTGGTTCTAATCAGAAATTAAGCCCAGCTACACCCAGCCCCTCTGATTCCTTAGGTCCCACTGGAGCAAGGAGGTTTATTTTCTCCCAAAGCTCTACACTCTCAACACACTGGTTGAAGCTGCGAGTCACAGTACAGAAAGCATTACTTGGAAGAAATAAAACTAATACTCTCAATTCAGGACTGCTGTGAGCAAGAATGAGTGAGAACACTTATGATTGCCAGCTACAGCAATCTGCATTGCCAACCCAGCATACTCCACTGAATTAGCTTCTTGAGTGCCTACACAGTCCAAACAAATGTCACAGCAGAAAAAACTGTCTTTCTCTGCAGTGGACTTAACTATAGTATAACAGGATGAGAGCAAAAAAGACCCCCAAAAGCCAGGTAAAAGTAACCATCACACTTTGCCAATCCGTATAAGATGCAAAAGCAGAAAAATCAAATAATGTTGACAGGCAATCAAAGCATGCTAAAAAAACAAAACCAAACCAAACCAAACCAAATCCAAACCAAACCATCCAAATGAAACCAAACCAAGCCAAACCCAAAACTAACATCAATGGAAAAATTCCAACAAAACAAAACAATTAACCCCCCAACAAAACAAACCAATCAACCAACCAAAGAAACACTTTCTCCCCCCCCAAGAAAACCCCAATACTTGCCCCACAAAACCACCACTAATCCCTCTAGGCCTTCTCTAGAAAGTTCCACAAAATAAAAAACCCCACAATATCAATTTCCTGCTTCACACAAGGAAGGAAACAATGGAAATATTCTGGGTATGCACTCCAGATGTTGGCACTGGATCTCTTTCGGAAGTAGCTAAGCAAGGGAACAGAGGTGCCCTCAATACCCTAAGGAAAAGTCATAAATACTCTAACATAATTGTCATTCATCATCCTACGAAAGAACAGCAACTGATGGTCAGGAGTGTGAAGGACTCATTTTCACATTATCAACAGAAGTATGAAGGGGACCAAAAAAAATCACTGTCACTTTTTAAAAATGTTTTTTTTTTTAATTATGTTCACTTTAATCTGTTCATTTGTTTCCATACCATGGACACATCTTCCCTTTGCTCATGGAACACAGACATTTTTCAGATAGATCAGACACAAAAGACCATAGATCAGAAATGATGCCTGCAGATACCTAAATGACATTAATTAGAACCTTTGTTTGGCATAAGAAAGCCATGGCTGTTGTCTTGGAGACCAAATGAATAAATTCAGACTATTTTTCTGAGAGGGATGGCATTATGAATAACCTCTACATACATCTCTTTTAAATGCAAAATGGTTCTTAAGCCCGAATATAAAATTTCTCTGAAGCTGAAAGAAAAAGTGGAGTTATTTCTGTTTTAAGAATGCAATCTTAATTTCATATCTACAGAATTTTAAGAACAAAATTGTTCAGTATTCACAAATCTTAATTGGTGGGGCTTTTAGAGCAGACACCATAGACACTACACAATTTGCAAATGCACACTTTGTAAAAGAAGCTGAACAGGAGCTATGAAAGCATATTTTTCTTAAAAAGTATGTTAATTTAACAGATGGTTTAAAATACTTAAGAGTTTGTGCCCAGAGGATGATGAAGAAAGCATCAGTGAAAACATTAAGCAACAAGTAAAACTGTAATATTGCTGCATAGCAGGATATGTTTAACTTCCTTTTGCAAGGCTGAGGAGACACTGAGAAGAATTTTATGGTAAAGAAACTGTAGAATGACTTGCAGGCTCTGATCCAATCACAGTGGAAACCTGCTCTGGCAGGTCTATTTATTCTGAATCCCAAGCTTCATTGTCTGACAGAGCAGCATTATCAGAGAGTTGATCAGAAAGATGCATAATGTAGAGAGGTCAGAATTAATTAGGATTTGCTTCTGACACTTTAGAGCTAAAACATCGCACTTCATGCTTCAGTTCCTTTAACTAAAAATACCTTCCTGATTGCAGGCCACCTCTTATTTTACCAGCAGTCACTGAGATTGAGAGAGAACTCACTGCCAAATGTATTACTTATTTATTAGCATTCCATGTGGGGGACAACAGTAAGACAATTTCTTTCCTGTGGATTTCAGCAGAATGCAAACAACACTATGACAAAATGCCTGCTTTGTTAAAGTTAGGGTTTAAAAACCTAGTCCTTACTGTTTAAAGATCTTATTCTTAAAAATCCACCTGCTCTAGTAAGACCAGTTGTACTGGATCAGAACAAAGACCCATTTAGCCCAGCATTCTATCCATAAGAGTGAAAAAAGTAAACATTCAGGAAAAGTATATATATAAAAAAATAATCGATAGGAATACCTTCCAGTTATAGCCTCCACTGTTCTAAACATCTGATTCAGGAAACTCCTGAATTGTAGCTGGAACCCTGGATGGGGTTCTATATCCAGGATATGATTCTATATCCAGGCATGGATTCTATATCCATAGAATTATAGCTTCAATTAGCAGCAACCAGGATACTTGCTTTAACACCTTTCCCTTTCAAAAATTTTAACATTTTTTCCTCATTTCGTCAGTTAATTTTAAGTAATGAGCAATTATGGAGGATGTTTGCAAGAATTGCTAAGGTTCTTCAGTCAAGAAACCTGGAGGGTTTCTTGGCTGTGAACTAGGTCCTGGATAGTCTGCTCTACAGCTTTTTAGTCTTCAAGGATCTCATGAGTTTTCCAAACCTGTCTGCATTCCCTTGGATCCTGTAATTCAGAGGAAATATCCTAGTTCTGTAACATATATAGTGAGAGTCAAATCTTTTAGGGACCTAATACTTTCAGAATTATCTAAAAAGGCAGAAAATCTGTTCTTTAGGTAGCCTTGGATGTGTCAACCTTAATAATTTCTTCATCAGTTAACTGTCATTAACAGTCATTTATTGTTTCTAATCAGTTCTTCCTCTAAAATCACAAATTGATTCAACAGCTCTGTAGCCACATCAATCGTGAAGCAGGCAGTAAGTAATGAAGCATTCATAATGAAAGCTCACAAAATATTTAATTTATTCATTTTCTGGGTTTTGGTGGTTTTTAGCAAGTATTCCTTGCATTCTTTTTTCTTAAGTACATAATTTTGTTTCTGTAGAAGCAATAGTCTCAATTTTTAGGAAGCATTTCAGCATTGGGGAAGGAGGTATCTGAATAAACTGTTCTAGATTATAAAATATTTTGATGCTTATCTTTACATTAAATGCAAAAAAAACCAATTACTTTTCAACTCTTGCATTATTTTTTCCAGATCCCGCTTTTATAAGCTTTTAAAAAGAAACATAAACTGTAAGACTGAGTAGGTCTTTGTGATAATTTGGAATAATCTACTGCATGGAATGAGTTTCTGCATGATAATGCATCATTTAATTTTTTTGATTTATTGCCTTTTGTTAAAATAAAATCTAATATGAGAAATATTTTGCAATACTGCTAAAGATCTTCAGTATTTTTTTGCATCTGATAATTAAAAAGTATAGTTAGTTTCTAAGTAAAGCTGACTTCCCCATGCTTTAAGACAAGGAGAAGGTATTTTTTGTTTATAATAATTGAAAATATAACATTGTGAGTAAATTTCAATATGGTTTTGTTTCTAATGACAGAACAGAGCTGAAAGGGATGACAGAGTTTGCTGTGTTGTGTGGTTCTTGCTACATTAAATGGTGCTGTATAATATAGCTTCATGAACTTTAGAGAAGAATGTAAAGCCTTATGAAAGCACAAAATAGGAAAGAAAACTGAAGAATATAGTGCCATAAGAGCAAGATATTAAAGATAGAGAGAGTGGGAATAGTGGAATGCCACTGTGATGGTCTTCTCTGCTTGATGGCCACTATTTTCAGTAATTATCACTAGATGGCTGTAGTGATAATTACCTCTAGAGATTGTCTATTCCAACACCTCCTGCTCCATGCCTGATTTTACCAGAGACCTCAAAACTAAAAACTGTCACTTCAAAAATCTATGTAATTTATGACATGTAAAGTTATTGTTAAGCCTCTGAGGTGTTTTTTTGTTGTTTTTTTTTTTTATGCTGTTGCCAGATTCTTGTGCCCTTGCAAATTATCAACTTCACCAAAACACATGCTTTTGAAAACTTATATAGTATTAAGGTACAGGTTGAAACAACCTATAACTTGTCCCATCCAGAGGCAGAAACTGACTTCTCGAATTACCTACATACACTTTACTAGTTTCATTAGGTTGTGTATGTACAGTCCCATTTTTCTTTTGATAAAAGGAAAGAAAAGTATATTTTCTTGTCAGGGAAAGGTGAAGAGAAAACAGAGATACTGCAGAGAAAGTAGATAAAAAGGACAGAGGGAGGAAGAAGAGTTATGTCAATTCCTGAAAACTGGTGTTAAATCAGCTTAGACCTTTCCTATTAACAGCTAAGAACTTACCATGCATTTGGTCACCGTGGGTGCAATTCAGGTGCCTGCACCATTAGCACTTACAACCATTCAGGCAGCAGAGAGAGTAGAGCTCTGTCCCCTTGTTCTTCCATACAGTTTCCTTTAAGTCCTAAGTCTCACCTACTCGATCTAAGCAGAAGTTCTAGAACATCCTATACAGCAATAGATGGAAATAGCACAACACGGGAAAATGTCTGACCTGGAACAGAAACTGAAAAAAAATATGTCATCTATAAGAATAGCCTGCTATCATTCTGGAAGTAAGTTTAAGATTTTTAATGTAATTCTCTATGTGTCTCTAGTAAAGGGCTAGAGGTTGTATTCTGTTCTCTTATATAGACACAACAGACAATCTGAAGTAAAATTTATGTCTTACCATTCCTAACACACATGCATACCGTACATTTCATTTACAGATTTCCATTTTTGGCTGTGCACTAAAACCAAGCCTCTTCTAGTAACTGATAGTCCTGGCCTCACTTTGCAGTGCAGACCTTATCAATGTTGGGATTATTTTTCTTTTTATTTTCTTTTTATTGTGGGAGCTTTATACAAAAGGCAGAACAAACCACAAAGCTGTGTAATGAAATCAAAGTATATTTTCCAGCAGTAAGTCAGAAAATCAACTCTTGGGAATAGGCACTTTTCTGTACCTTTCACTGAGTCACTGTCTGACAAAGGAAAACTATTCTTTGTTCAAGGAGTTGACAAGACAGTATATCATAAGTTTGTCTTCTCATAAGGTTTAAAATAACTTTGTGTACTAAGAAAAAAGGAGGTGAGGTGGAAACTATCCTTTTAGAGTGATGGAGAAAACACGGGTTTTGAGGTATTCATTAAGCACTAGATTAAAATAACATGTCCTCAAGAAAATCCTAGATGTGGCTCGAAGGTTTGGAAACTATTTGTTCACTAGAGAAGTTCTGATGGACTGATTTCCACAGACATGATTTGAAACAAGTCAGGTTTTTTGGCCTTTTTGTCTGTCATCACATTTATAAATATTCAATCCTTCCTTTTCTGCTAGCAGAAGTCCCACGATGAATGAAGGTGTTACTCTGTCTTAGGTTCTACAAGTTTTTCTCCCCTCTCTCATAAGCCTTCATTTTTTCTCTCCTTGACATTTCATAGATTTTTGTCGTTTTGTGTGTGCGTGTATGTGTATCTGTTTTTCTCCCACTTTACAATATGTGCTGGTTTCTGGCAAATAAACCAAATTAAAATGAAAAACAGTTTTTGTAAAACAAAAAAAGAGCAAAGCACATTGTGTTTAAGGATTAAGAAAGTGATTATAAAAACGTAATTATCAAAAAATTTTTTTGAGAAAAAAATTTTTGTAAGCTAAAAATAAATCCATATTTACCATGCACAGATGCTCGGCGATGATAAATATTTTAAACAACATATTTTTTTTAAAGTTTGATCTCACATTCAGTTTAATTAAAAAAAAAAAGCAGATGGCAGCACAGTATGTGCCTTTTGGATATTATGATAAGATCTCCATTGCTGAAATGTGAAAATTACCTTGTGGCTACTTCATCAGTATAGTAAACTATGCTGTTTGAAATGCAGAAACAAACATTTAGAATTATGAGTTCACTCAGCGTGCAGGAAAGTTTTCAAAGCAAATTACGGTTCAAGTTCTGAACAGACTTTTTTACTTCAATAATTTTTTTAATACTATAGTTAAAAGATCCCCTAAAAGCAGCCATTAGTTAGGCTTCCTGCCTTCTTTTAATATGCCAATAATAAATTTTATAGCTACACTAAACTACACAATACCTGAAAATTGCTGTTGTGGGATCTTCTGCCACTCAGAAGTTAATTAAGAAATGTTATACCATTAAATGCAGTATGACGGAGTATGTTCCACAGCACTTAAACAGTTTTAATTATATCTCTGGAATGCACAAAAGCTTAAATATATTTTGGAGTTTTTTGACTTTTAATATTAATTTTTCAAGTTATATATACCAAGGGTACATTTTTTCACCTGAATCCAAATGACTAGAGAAAAACAGTAACAACATTGAACAAGAAAGGCAATGGCAGATAAGTGTTCTTGAAGAAAGAGCTGGGGTTATTTATCAACATTATATTTATCAAAGCATACTCCCTACTCGGCTCCAGACATTTTAAGAGCCACTTCCTTAGAGGGATAAGCCTCTAAGCACAAGGTTTCTACTACATATTTGCAGTCTTATTTTGAAGAGGGTTTAGGGAAAGTAAGGCTGACTGCTGAGTGAAGAAACATAGGCTGCAACTACCTGGCGTTTACAGGCAGTCGTGACTGGATTTGTCTGCTCTCCAGGCTGACTGAATGTAAGCCAGCAGCAGACCAGAAGATGCTGAGGTACAATTAGCATGGCACTGAGTTGGAGCTAATAAGCCTTGCTGGGAGACAGGGCTTTCAGGCTCGTGTAACACTCAGGCTCAGCGCCGTGCTAACACAGCTACATGCCTTCCAGTTTAGACCTGGCTTGCATCCAGCTGGTTCAGAGTGGGGCAGGCAAGGACAGCTGGTATTTTCTCTGAGCATGGACAAAATTTACTAGTGACTGCTGCTGCCTGCAGAAAATTCACACAGCAGAAACTGTGCTGGGAGCAGCACCTTCCACTTCTGTTAGCTGGAAATCCAAGAGATAATGAAGGGACTCATAAGGCAAGTTGAAGGTATAAGCAAAGACAGATTTTTATCCAAGACACATTTTTAAAATGTATTTCTTCTGTCAGTCTTCCATGACTAAATCAATTATGCTGCCCTCTGTGATACTGAAATGTAGCTGCCCCATGATCACAGAAGAAAAGAGCACAAGTATTCTTCAGCCTGACACAGACAGTGCACAGAAAGATCACATCTCTCTGAGACAACATTCAGACATAAGCAAAAATCCCCAAATCTGCTTGTACCATCATGCTCTGAGTACACAAAACATTCATATTATATCTCAAAACATAGTCTGTGGGCTGCAGGAAGCCTGGAATTTAAAACAGGGAAGTGCATGAACCCCATCTACCAACTTAAGCATTCCATTTGAGAAAAATGAAAGAAACTCTAATGCAAAATCACTTTATAACCTTAACAGTACCCACATAAGGAAGCTAACTTAGAAGCAGTATGTAGGTAATCACAGATAATCACAGAATATTCTGAGATGGAAAGAACCCACAAGGATTATCAGTTATGAATAACCCACAACCTTGGTGCTGTTAGCACAATGCTCTAATGAAGTGAGCTAAATGGTTTGTGTTTCTCTTACTCCAGCAGGTTAAGAGCCAGTTAGAATAAAGTTCTTTACTGAAAGGATGTCTGGAAACCAGAAGTAAGCTTCCCATAGAAACAGTGGTAGTGCAAGGCTTTTCAGTGTTCAAGAAATGTTTGGACAACACTCTTAGACACATGGTTTAACTTTTAGGTTGCCCTGGGTGAAGTTAGGAGTTGAACTCAATGAGCATCATAGGTCCCATCCAACTCAGGGCAGTCAATTTAGTAGTCGTTTGAATGCAAAATAAAGTTATTAAGAGGGGGAGGTGAAAACAACTTCTAAAAGAAGCTTCTTCAAAGTAAAAATTCTATTACATATAAGGATGAAAAATGTAAATAAATCAGCTCTTTGTGTAGATAAAATATCAAAAGCAGGCTATACTGAATGCAGTGTGCTTAAGCCAAAGTACAGAAAAGATAACCACATGTTCAGGCAGTACATCTGTTTACCAAGTACAATCAGCTTGTAACCATCAAAGATGAATTGCTGCAGTTTAAGACCAGTTCTGACCAAAGGAGACAGTGTGCAACAGAGGGAGACAAGAGCGTATGTGAGAAAGTGTGGAACAGAGCTACTTCTGAACTAGTTGCTGCTGGTGTAAGGTAGGTAAGAGTAAGGATTTCTTCTTGACAGGATGAAAAAAGATGATGCGAGGAGCTGGTGCTTCTCTGAACCTGACTTTTGAGAGATAATTATTGAGAATTTCCCCAGTCAAGGAAACGAGCCATGCAGCAAGATCTTCATACTGGACAACCCACACAGGTTTGTTTTTTTGTTTTTGTTTTTGTTTTTGTTTTTGTTTTTGTTTTGTACCACACACCACTAAACACCAGGCACAGGTAGAACTCTGAAACTGAGGATTTTCTCCTTTTGAATAACAGGTCTCAGTTCTTCGCTGGAGGCTGAGGTTGGTTGTGCATCTGAACCTCCAAGCAAGGTAAGCCTTGTCCCAACTGCTAATAATTACATAGCATCCTTATATACTTATTCTTGAATCCCATGAAATAATGAGACCTCATAGCCCCAGGGCAAGTCAATGAAGAAAACTAGAGTCTTGTAGCACTCAGGCTTAAATGTTAAATCCAGTATTTTTACTGCTTAAATTCTGAATAAGAGTCATATGAAAGAAAAAATTAAAAAGAAAATGAAAAAGAGAAAAAAGAAAAGAAATTTAAGGAATGGGGTTATATAGTAGCAGTGAGGATGTATTTCTGAATGAAGTAATTAATTTGTAAAAATATGTGTCTTTTCAGTTCTTAAAATACATAATTACTTGACTCAAATCCAAACTCAAGTTGCTTTAAAGGTTGAGATGATTTTGAAAGCTGAAGGGTCATGATTTTGGGGGCTAAGGTTTTAGAAATGCTTCTCAACCTGATAGGGATCGTGAAGCAAGATGCAAAAACTCAAGCTTGTAGAAATGTCAAAACATAAAGTCCAGTAGCCACAACTTCATCTTCTCAGCTCTAACTTTCAAGGTGACTAAGAGAAGTCTTACTTTTAACAAACTTGTATGAATTTTAAAAAGAAATCAATTTTTTAAAATATCTCTAATTAAACTAAAATGAAACCCAAACTGAATCAAATCAAATTGAAAATCATGGTTTTAAAATTTATAAGGGGAGCATATTAGATCATGCGACTACAGTGCTTTCATAGAAAGCATAACCACTAACAATCTCTGACTTCTTTTTTAAGAGGTTGTACAAAGCATAGACCTTGACCAACTATAAATACCATTTAAAATTTTCTCTGCAGGTTTTGACTTCTTTCTTCACCTGTACTTAGCTTTTCTTTAAAACATAATTAGAACAGCTTCTCCTTTGAGATATTCTTTCATCCTCCCCACCCCCCAAAAAAGAAAGCTTTATCTTGTAGAGGAATACATCTGGTCCAGGTAGCTTGGCTGAAAGCTGCTGATTGAGATGCATGTTGAAAGACAGGTTGAGCTCTGGATGTGAGCTCCAGACAAGAGGCTGTGAACTGCCAACTTTTGGGATAACAAAGGGCATGAAGATGGGTGACATCTGCCAGGTGAATGGACACTGAGACATAGCAGGAGCTGGGAATTGCAGATCTTCTGGATAACAAAGGAGATGAAGACCTGTGACCAGTGGTGTGGATGAACATAGAGAGGGGGGGCTGGACCCAAAGACTCTGGAGGAAGGTCAAGATTTACAGGGCATGCGAGAGGATAAAAGCCCAGGATTTCCTTTGCTGGGTGTGCTCCTCAGAGGCAAGGCTTGGCTTTTCCTGTGTTACTTCATCAGGATTAAATGGCTTTATGGAGCCAGACATCTGAGACTCTGCCATGGGAAACTTGGTCTGACTTTGTGGGAGAGGGGTGTGCAGGGAGTCAAGCAGGGCACCCGCTGGGCCACTGGAGCTGCCCCCCCCATGAAGGGGTTTCTGTCCCAGCACTGGAAATCTCTGGCCTTGGGAGTCTGACTGCTAGAGTCTCGTGAATGGTCAGACTGAGAAGATTCCTTAACAATGTCCTTAATACTTATGCAGCATTTGCTTTATCTACAGGATATGTCTTGTGTATTATTTAATTCTGGCTCTAATTGGCAGATTTTGGAAACCCACCCATTTTGTAATAGCCATGCAACAAAAAATTATTATTATATTAAATAGCTTTATAAAATACAAGCATCTCAGTATTGCTTGGATTAAAGAAAGGATTGTATTGACCACTATTATTTCAGTATGTGTAGGTAAAATTAAATAACCTTCATCTATCCTGTGAGCACTCTAGATCTGACAGCAAAGTCTTTGAAGCTGACGTTCTCTTTGACATTACTCTGACTCCAGCAGAATAAAAATACTACTTAGCACTTACCTAGCACTTTTTATCTTCAAAGCACTTTGCAAACATTATAATTAATGCTGACAACAACCTGGTGAGGCTTGTAAGAGTTATCCTCCCCAGGTGGTAACACGGGAGAAACACAGAGAAGTTTCTTATCTAAAAAGAGTGGTGAGGAATAAAAGTTTGGAGTTTCCAGTACCATGTTTTGTACTTTGATCACATCTCTATACAGCATTTTGAATGGTGTTTATTGCAGCTATTGCCCCATTACAACATATTTTAATCTTAACTCATGAAAGGTGAAAGAAACAAATGGAAATTCACGTGCTGAATATGATAAAGCCCCTCACATTAGTACTGTGGGTTTATTTTGAAATGTGAATTCATTACTTATGATACATACACAGAAATGCAAATAAGACCAAGAGACCTGAGATCACTGTGAACTAGTCAAATTTCAATGCATCAGAAATTACTACAATTTCCATTTCTTTTGTAGGCAAGATTTTCTACTCTTTGAAACACTGCTGTCATTTCCCTATTGTGCAAATCTGACATTTTGTTTCCTGACTACACAAGTAATCTTTGCAAAATCCAGCAGCACAAAAGGCACGGGGAAGGCAGCTGAAAATCCTTTTCACATTAGTTTAATCCCTGAGTGACATAGAGGTGACATGTCTGTTGCAATCGCTACTCTTGAAGGCAAACAGTTGGGAATCTTCTGCAGTAGGAACTCATTTTAGGTATTAAACAGCAGCGGCCCTTGTTCTTCTCCTCCCTGCATTTCAGGACCAAGGCCAGGGAAAGAACTGTGATTTTTCCCCTTCTTCAGAGGGCGTTGCTGTACTGTTACCGAGCACACCTACATTTTCATAGCACAGATTGCAGGACGAAAGCCTACAATCAAAATATTGAATTATCTTGAAGATGGCCCATAGCTGGGAAAGCATTAGATTAATATTGTGCCTATTCTGTGGGAATAGAGTTTCTCATCATTATTTTCCTCCCTTTGATGTCCATATAACTATACGTATCAAAAAATTTACATGCAACTTCAGCAATGCAGTGGAAATGCATGAACAGTAGCTGTTGCTGAGAATAAGTTTGAATGTGAGTGACAATAGAGACATCATTCAGGTTTTTGTAGGAATTATATTATTGAACTTATGTTGATTGTGGTTTAGGATCCTACAATAAAAAATCACAGAATTATAGAATGGTTTGGGTTGGAAGGAACATTTGAAGATTAGTTTCTCCAAAGCCTCTGCCATGGGTACGGACATAATTCTCTAGGTCAGGTTGCTCAAAGCCCCGTCCAACCTGGCTTTGAATGCTTCTAGTGATGGGATATCCACAATTTCTGTGGACAGACTCCCTCAGCCACTATATCCACCAGAAAAAAAAGTCTTCCTTACTTCCCATCTAAATCTACCATTTTTCAGTTAGAAATTGTTGCCCCTTCTCCTGACAGAAAAGGTCTTGGTAAAGAGTGTCTGTCTTTCTTATAACTCCCTCTAAGTACTGAAAGATCTCTGTGGAGCCTTCTCTTCTTCAGGTTGTACAAGCCCAACTGTCCCAGACTGTCTTCATAGGAGAAGGGTTCCAGACATCTGATGACTTTTGTCGTCAAAAGACCTTCTCTGGAACCATTCTAATGGGCCCATGTCTTTCTTTACTGCATACCTCATTATTCTTAGCACCCCTTGCCAAATTCAACTCTAACCATGCCTTAGATTTCCTAATCCCATCCCCATTCAGGCACTGTCTCAGTGTTCCTCACAGGATAAATATCCTTGGTTCCACTGCCTGTAGAGAAAGAACAGCCATAAAAGGCAGAGGAAAAAGTAAAATTTACAAAATTTCCATGGTTTCAATCCATTAAGAATTTCAGTTCTTGGCTTTTAATATATTCCTTCTGAAGTTACTGGTAGTATCCACATCTATGAGCCACAGAATTTACCTGAATAAGTTAATTTCACATGTAATCTGAGTCTATGTCCCCTAATTGATAGGATTTCAGACACAATGTAAGCAACAGCTTCTTTCCCAGTTCTTCATATAAAATGCAGAGAAGGAGGAATGCAATTTTTGAAAGCTGACAGGTAGAGAGAGAACTACCCAGGGTAACAGAACATCCATGACAAGGCTTTTAAACCTTCTGCCTTTTAGGAAAGATTAGATCCTTTACGCTGGTTGCCCTTCCCTTGGGAGTCACAGCTCTGAGTAATCAGCCAGAGTTCAGTACCTTTTAAAAAACATTAAAGAATTATTCTTTCCTTTCAAAGGACAGCCAAAGGAGGAGGAGCAGATGCTGGCACAATTTCATCTAACAGGGCATGGATAGTCACCCTGAATTCAATTAATTTCTTTCCTTTGCCAGGGAATATTTGAAACAGTTTTGCCCGCCCTTCAGTAACATCTTGGCCAATGGGAGATCATTTATGACCTCATTGCTGCTCATTTACTTTTTAAAGATAATTAAGTATCATTTGGGACAAATAGAATTGTGAGAATGGCTTTTAGTAGCTAGACCACTTTCCTGGGAAGGGGAGTCCTACATTTTTGACGATGATACTACAAGTTCTTAATAGAAAATTGCAAAGTATTGGTTATATAATTAATAGATCACTCTGTAATGGATGTGTTTATTTTGCTAAATGCTGCAACCAGACTAGGGTGCAAATGGGGTGGTGGGACACTAACAGCCTCTTCTAAGTCCAATTGGCGTAATAAAGACTACTCTACTCCAATGCATGTACATATTTGGTTACATTATTAGGTAACTGTTAGGTTACCTATTATATTATTAACTATATAAAAAGTTATGTTTGATAAATGAGAGAAGATAATGAAAAGGGAAGAAAAAATCTGATCAAGGAAAAAACCCTGTAGTCCTGTTTTTTTGCCTCTTATTGACAGATTGCTAATTATTAGGTGTTCAATATTAGGATACGTGAGACTTTTCAAGTCTTAGAGGTTAATATGCCCTGCCCCCTTCCCTTTTCTGTTTTTTTTCTTCTTCTTTACAAGGGCTTGCAAGCCCACCACCTGGAACTGGGAAAAAAACCAAACCAAACCAAACCAAACCAAACCAAACCAAACCAAACCAAACCAAACCAAACCAAAACAAAACAAAACAAAACAAAACAAAACAAAGAAAGAAAAAAACAACAAAAAACCAAACCAAAAATCAAACCAAAACCGAACCACAAAGAATCAAAACCTGAAGCTTTTGACAAGCTTAAGTGATGATACATTTCCTTTCCTTAAAGACCCCTGAGACTAATCAAACTCAAAATATAACATGTTTCCCTAAATTAGATATCCTGATACCCAGCCACAGACTGGGTTTTCATCTGAAAATCAATTATTAGAGTAAAATAATGCTAAGGTGGTTGTTTGACTCCCACAGCTCAGACTACCTTACATAAAGCCTAACTCATAACTAAAGAGAGGGATACCAGACATTTGTTTGTTCTGTATTTTTTAATGTTCTATTTTTATCTTCAAGCCTGTGTTTAACCTTGTGCAGTGTTGTAAATAAAACTTTATATATAAATAAAAGAAGAGCTTTTATTCACTGGAGGAAATGAATCAAAACCAATAGTGGTAGCTTGAAATTCAGAAAGAAGATGGGGACTCTGAAAGCAGTTTTTGTTTTTGTATCATCAGTGTCATACATGTAACATTACCTAATTCTGTAATGTATATAATACTGTGATATAGTTATTAATATAATGCACAGGATTGTTATAAGGTATTATCAATGTATTATATAATATTTTACAACAGAATATTTACATTAGTTGTTTTGCATATGAGGATTTTGTAGCTGCTAAGACTAATTCTTTTTGGAAGTTAGCTTCTTGGAATTTTTTTTACAATACTCAAAATATTTCTTCAAGGTACTGCATATTTGGTATCTTTTCTGTATGAAGCACAGATCTGGTGATTTTCTTTGCTTTCTATTTTGTACATAAATTATGGATTTTTCAGATAATGTAGGAAATTTGCACTAAAAATAGTAAAGAAACTACAGTTATATCACATATTTCTTGCTTCTGCTTTTGTAAGTCCTTGCAAACACATAACACTCCCTCCATGCTTAGACAGAAGCCCACAAGAGGACATATACGCTCTCATACCACAATCATAGGCACACAGTGAGACAGAGGTAGGCAAATAGAAGAGAAGCAGAATCTATTACATAGAAAGTTGAAGACCCATTGTGTAGTGGAAAACTAGTAGCAGAGATCTAGTTATTAGCAGCTGCATTTCAGTGCTCTCATTTCAACTATTTGCATGCAAAAGTAGTACACCATTAGCATAACTACTCTGCAATATGGCATAATTGCTGGAGCAATACAAAACTCATATATTCTGAAAACATTTGTGTGCACAATTTCTACAATAATGTCAAAGGAAAAAAGAGAGCAAAACCAACAACAAAAGATTTAAAACATTTTCTGAAAGAGGAGGGTTAAAAATTTGCTATCAGCAAAGTTTTAATTTCTAGCTACCTCTCTTATTTTTATCAACATACTCTATGCACAGAAGAAACTGCTGAAGAGCTGAATACTGTAAGAAGAATTTCAAAGTAGGAGTGTATATCATATTAACTATTGTTATTTATCTACCTCAGAAACTATTTCAGTAAATGCAGAGATTTTCCTGTGATGAAAAAAATATAAAAGATAGTAACTTTTTCAAAGTACCTAGCTATTTCTCCAGCATCAGGGGATACTAGCACATATAAAGCCTTTGGGTCTGTATTGTATTCCTTTTAGAAAAGACGGCTGGGAGTAAAGAAAGGAGGTATGCTGCCATAATTCTTCAAAAATCCCTAGCTCTAGGCCTTTAAGGAGAAGTCAGCTATAATTTAGAAGTCTTCAGGTTACTTTCAAGAATATTGAAAGCAAACTAGCTGCTGGCCTGTGTCAAGCAAAGTAAAAAATTCATTTTTGCTTTACTGATGTTCTTCAACATCAGAAAGCTGGAAAGATTCAGTTACATTTTTCTATAACTGATAGACCAGAGCAAAGCTGAAGTTTATTGTCTTTTTTCTGTATTCAGACATCTCTCATGTCTCAAGTGTTTTACCAACTCTTCTGCCAGTCTGCTTCTGGAAAGTTGTTTATTTCTGAAAATAAAATATCAATGAAGGTTTTGAAGGAATAAATGTGATGGACCACTCAGTATATTAGTGCAGATGTAGGGTAAATGCTGCCAAGACCTCTCTTAGATTCTTGTGGGTGAGTCTGTATTTCTTAATAAATCTGCCAGTCTCCCTTCACCTTTCTGGGTATGAATGCTGTTTCATATTTGAAGATATCAGCTTATAAAATAGCACAGTACTTTCAAGGATGAAGGAGCTGTGCAGCATAGCTAGAGTTGTTAATTCCCCATTACACTGAGCCTGTATCATACAGGCACACACATAAGTTGACTGCATAGGTGAAGCATCAACAAGAAGCAAATTTAGTCAGGTCCATCACTTTCTCCATCTGGATAGTATGAATGTAAAAGGAGAAATCTGCCTTCCTTCACCAAAACAACAGCCATACCAATAATAACCTAAGGGAAAAAAAAATCCCACAATAAAAAAAAAAAAACATAACAATAAACAATTATAATAAACAACTTGTTCTGTTAGAGGTGGGGAATCTAAGGCTACTTCAAACTGATGAAATTCTGCAGTTAGTAAAATCTGAACTTCAGATAAAGAGCATAATAATATAATGAATCAACAAAAAAGTGGTCATACAGCATTATCCAATCCAACATGAGTACATATAATCAGCGGTTCAGACTGTACCTAGTTAATGTGATGCAAACTACAGTGGCATACAAATTGAGATGCTGGTACAGCCCGTGTTTAAATGGTAAATTCTATTTGGAGGGGAATATGTGCTGCCATTGCTTCCTGCTGACAAGCAGCAAGAGGGCTATTCTAGCACAGTGCTGCAATAGAACCAACCAGCTTAGCTGAAACATTCTGCAGCTAAATTATGGGTTTTCTTCTGGCATATGGGAAGGTCTAATGCTTCGAGGAATGACACCCACACTGACAAGGTTTTACTACAAGTTGGTTTTATTTATATCATAGGTTCCAGGGACAGTTGACTCAATATTAAAGAAGAAATCATGGCATCGTTTTACTGCGCAGAAGCCCTTTCTAATTAGAAGGCACATGAGGCATTTTTGAAATGTGTTGTACTTTGTTTCTCCAGTAGTACTGCAATGGCAGCACTGCCTTCTGCAGGCACAGCCTTGCTACATGATCCTCATTGCAAGGGAAGAGCAATTAATTTACTTGCACAAACTCAAGGAAAATGCAGCTGGACATGCTTTAAAAAACACAGGAGTCAGCTACCTTAGGGGTAGCTCTTCAGCTGTTTTGTATGTGCACATACCAGGCTGTATTTTAGCTGATATGAGCAAGCAGAACCCCTTGCAAGCACAGGTCACATCCCAGAGTGGTGGCTGTATTTGTGTCTGTGCCCCACTCACACCCTTCACCTCAGTCACTGCAGGTTTGCAGCCTGCAGCAGCAACCCAGGGTATCCAGATTTTCATTTCAACTGGTTAGTACACATCAGCACAGCTGAGAGTAGACAGGGCCACAGGTGCCGTACAAGAAAATTTGTCTATTTTGCAGTATGGTTGGACCCAAAATGCTTGGCTGAATCCCATTTAGTGATTTGATAAACATTGCTTAAATTCTGGCATCCACTACCTGCTTTAGAATGGCTTCAAGTCCCTACAGGAGACTAGATGTCCAACAACTGGGCACACATACTAGTCCCAAAGCAGCCTGTTTTCTCTCCCATTTTGACTGGAAGTTTGAATCTGGAGATTTTTTCCATAAGAAATTCCTCAGGGTGCCCTTTGGAGCAACCTCCAGGACCAGCTTAAATTTGGCCTTTATGCTTCAAGGTACTCCAAGCAAATATTCTTAACCAATGTTTTTAGATATAGCAGAATCAGCTTTCAATGAATGATTGATCCTTATAGTAGCACAGGGCTCCCATGAAAACCTTGTTAAATTATTTGTATGTGGGGAATGAATTCATGTATGAGGAATATCAAATAGTCACAAGTAATATGCCTTATAAAAATATAAAAAAAAATACATGCTATAAAACATTTTCTGTAGTATGATTTTAAGCATCTTGTATATTGCAAATATAAGAGAGACAAGGAAGACAGTACCAAATCTATCAACTTAATTGTAGTAATAAAAGTCCTCCAAAAAAACCCCCAGATTTTTGACATTTCAGGTCTTATCATCTCAAAACACACAAAAAGAAGATATAATGATTCTAAAATAACATTTGCCATATTTGAAACATCTGTTCTAGCCTGCACTTATAATTCTCCTGTTTTCATAATTTCCTTCTATCTTATCACATATTACTCGAAACAATATAAAAACAGAAGTTGTCTGAGTTTTCAGGGCAATGGAAAGGAGGAAGAGACATGCAGATATCTCGATGTCCATGCATAGAGATTAAAACATGCTACAGACAGCAATGTTTATCACTTCAGTATTTTTCAGTATTGTCCCTGCTCTCAACTGAAAACCACTTCAGTCCTTCCATTCCATCTAAAAACCTTTCTTATGATCCTGCTGAAAACTCACATATAGGTTAGGCTTAAATCACAACAACAGAAACAAAAAAAATAATCAAAAGGCACGCCTTCAGATGTTACCATTGTGTTTCAAAGTACTTTTCTGTGACAAAAGGTATTAAATTTCCATAATAACATATTCAACTCTGACCATAATTAAGGGAGGGAAGATTATATTTTTGAAAGGTATTTGAAAGATATTTGTGGGCTCATTTTGAGATTATTTCTTTATAGCAAATTAATAGATATCTTGCAATAGTTTTGTATGTAAAGTAAATGATTGGGTTCTTCTGTGAAGATAGTGGGTCTTCTTTATATAAGAACACTGTATAATCCAAAGCAGAAAATATGACAGAAGAAAACAAGCATCCCTACAATTAGAAAGAGTGCTATAAGCAAAATAGCTAACTCAGAAAATCCTTTGATTTCAGCTCAGCTGTGCTATTTTACACAACTGTTGTTAAAGTTGTGGATCTAATTATACCCTGATATACAAGGGTAGATCAGAAACTTTAGGCAGCTATCCTATTCCGGGCATGACAAAAGACAGGTGCAATAGTCATAGTGCTGGGTACATTATAATATTTCTTTATCTACCTGATTTGGTGATATCTTTTAAGGTGAATCCCCCCAATAACACTACACTTGTTCAGGATATATCCTCTCAAAAGTACTGAATCTCTAATTTTTGAAGGTTAAGCATAGAATTTGGCAACTCCTGTCAGTGTACCAGACACTTCCATTGTACATAAAAGTTGCATGCTTATTTTATAATCTAAAAGCCTGATTTCAAAAGTAAGAAGCAGGGTAAAATCACTAGCAGCATAACAGACTTACCAGGTAACAAATAAATTAAAATGAAATTTTACTTAAAGCTGCAGCAAAAATCTCCCAATTAGTGTCACAGTATATTTACACAAGTTTCTTTTGCATTAGGGATTAATTAAAAATTCTCATGTCCGTTCTTGTATGGGTGTGTGTTTGCATGTGTGACACATTTTAGACAACCTGGATAGCTGAGATCATTGTCTAGATACTGCAACCTGTATCCTGGTAAACCCAGCCATGACATCAGCTACATGTCTCTTTAGTGGCTTAGTAGGAGGCTTTTATGTTAAAAGATACCTTGGTCACTCAGAACAAGTGAAATGCATTAATTATTTTACTCAGAGATTTTGCAATGGCATTTTAAAATATTTATGGCAGTATTTTTTCTGCATTCTAGAATAAAGGTAAATCCCAGTGTGACTTGTTTGGCCAATCAAGACTAGGAAACAGTCAGAACCAGATGAAAGGTAGCGTTAACTATTAATCACGAAAGGGAAATGCTTCCTTGGACAATGAACCACTCAAAAAACAAACAGAAGTCAATTTACTTTGAGATATTCCTAAGAGACAAAATAGACAAATTTGTATGATAAATTATTCATCATAGCTTATTCACACAATTTTAATTATGATATTCTTTCCATAATAATCTAAACACAGAGAAACTCAAGGGACTCAAAGGTTCAAGACCATCGATTGTAGGATCCAGAGCTTTCACCTTTATATTGATTATATGTGTGGGACTGGATTCAATGAGTAAAAGCTGGCATCACCTGTAATCTTTACAGTTCATGGAAAAAGAGCAGGTGATGATGAAAAGGAAATAGCAAGACAGGGATATCTCCCCAAGAGCTGCTGGGTGAATTCAAAGGCAATTAAAAGTATTCAGCCCTTTACAAGGTATAGCCCCAAGGGCTGTAACAGGAGCAGTGACAAATGGCTGCTTCAGTGAGCAGGACTGAGGAGATGAGGACAAGCCCAGGCTTCTGCACACTGCAGTGTGCCCTGTTGGTTAGAGAGTGAAACAGGGATACAGTGACTTCTCTGCCATTGTCATGCTGTCTTTGTGTGGTGAAAAAGCTAAGTTTTCAAGAGTTGAAGGGGCTATGCTCTTCACAGGGAATGCACGAAAATCCTTTCCTTCTTAAGAGAAAAAAACCTCATCACCAACCTCACATCGTTCGCAATCCATCTTGCAAATTTTGGCACAAGGCACTGGTCTTAACTGAGTTAAAAATAATAATAAAAACATAGCAGGAAAAGTGCAAACTGTTGAGACCATCAAACCCAGATCACTTCATCCCTTTTATACTTTCTGTAATGAGATTTTCTCCCTTGCTGTAAAGACTGATCCAACACTTGAGCATCAGAACAGCTGACAGGAAGTGAGAGAAGAGAGAAGTTAAACTCCAAAAGAGCACAGTTAAGCTTCTTTTTATTCTTTTATGCATTAGGATGCAGATTAGAAAAATGATGGTGTGAGACCATATTCTGAGAACAACAACAACAAAAAAATCACTAACACCACCTATTTTCAAGTGCTCACTTTTCTTGCAGAAGCTTTTCTTTCACTTTTAGTTAGCTGGCTATTCTGAGAGTGAGCTTACTTGACCAAAAAAATCTCCCCTCCCCCCAAAAACCCCCAAACCAACAATCACCACTAAGAAACCCCACACTATTCCAGAAAAAAAAGAACCAAACAGAACCTACCTAAATTACAAAAGCAACAGTACTTTCTGTGTGATTTTGGTGTGTGAACATTATTTTTCTCATTATATTAGGCAAGAGTGTATGCGAGTGAAAAATGTATCTATAAACATGGTAAAATCCGAGGGCTGGCTATTCCAAATGTTACAGATATAAATTTGTTGTCTACATTTATTTATATATATATATATATATATGCATTTATATACATTATATACATATATATATACACAGATTTATATACACTATGTATATACATATACATAAATATATATATCTATTTATATATAGGTAAATATATAAATATAAATATATATATATATATTTTAATATATATATATACACTCTGACCCTACCTGCACCATACAGCCACCCTCAGAAAAATCCACTTTTCTACATTCCAGAAGAGGCTAAGGTAATAACAAAGCCTCATCTCTGAAATTTTAAGATAAGTTTATTTTTCTTGTTCTATACTTCAAAGGAGCCCCTCTTTCCCTGAGCACTGCCATGAAGTACTTATGTGGAACACAGGTCAGACAGATTCAAATGCAGTGCAAATTATGCAAATTAGAATAGGATAAACAAGAAAGTATTGCAGAGGCATCTGAGTCCTGTAAATTTTGGAAGATATAGGATACAATCCAAATTCAAAGAGGGAAGGAGATTGATTTATCCAATCAATTACCATTTTCTTCTTAAAGGAAGTTCTCACAAATAAGTTTTCAATTTTAAGTAGGTTTTGGCAAGACAGCAATCCTAACTCAGAATCAAATAAGATATGACTCTCAGAAAATACTGAAGGAAACAGATAGAATGAAGCCTCCTCTGTGCTAAAGCTCTTCTGTTGAACCCTCTCCACATACATTCAATTTGATTAAAGCTGCTGGCACTATGTGGCAGGAGAGGTGACAGAGTGCCATGGCCATACCGTGTCCTGCCCCAAGTGTTCTATAACCCAGTAGTGTCTCTATGCCAGAAGAGACATGAGATGGCTGTGGTGGGTACCATGGTGCCTCAACCTTAGCAATGCTAGGGGCCTGCTATTTGCAGCACTGCACCATTCCACCCAAGATATGCTGGTAGTGCCTCCCAGAATCTGTGTAACACAGCTGTCAGGCTGCCAAAACAGCCTTTGCACTCCCCCAAAAACTTCAGGCATTTCAAGCAGATTTTGTTGTCATATAATTCCTCACACTCCCCCTCCAAAAACCCAACTCTCAACCTTAGAATTTCCAAGCCATTTTCTGTTGCTAAGTTCATCTTAACCCACGATTAAATGCAAAGCTTTTGTGAAATGGGGAAGGAGAGCTTCAAAAGGAGATGCAAATAGTGTCAGTCCCTCAGGATGAGATAGGATCAACCAGTACAAGCCTTTTCCAATTGTATATCCAGCATATTCTTTGCAGAATATGTTTTGTTCCAGATCTTCTGGAAGTAGTCTTTCAGATGGAAAAGTCTTTTCTAAATAGAAATCTCGTCTCACTTTTCACTATACTAAGTTGCTGCCTTTTCAGCTCAGGTCCAGACAATTACTCTGTTACTGCCCCAAACACAACAGCCACAATTGGGTGGCTAAGATCTTCTATAACCTGGACTAGAGGTATGTTAAAAACTTTCACCAGCTATCCTCTTTCTGCTCTAGTGAAACAGTTAAATTATGATTTGCATTTGGAGGTGACCTGCCTGGGTTACAGAATGCTGCTATCACACAGACAATATGTTGATCCTGTTCTTGTTCTTCTCTTTCCTCTTCAGCAAAGGCACAGTTTGATTCCTTAAAAGACAGCTGCAGTAGCGCTATCCTGTTGACGAGGGCTCTCAAGGGAGATGGGGATGCTCCTGAAGGTGAAATATCTACCTCCTTCAGTTGAGGAAGCAGAAGCACCATTTTTTGAGGTCTTCGTTAACTGCCTACTACTTGCAAGGGCACATTATTACCTGAGTACTGTACACTTAAGACAACTCTAGGGACAATTCTTTTCATTCTCCTGTGCACCCTGGAGTAACTGTCTCCTGCTGTGTAAACTTCTGCCCAAGTGCTGGTGAACAGGCCAGTGCATGTAGGAGCTGAAGACAAATAATGCATTTAGAAAATGGAAAATATCTTAAACTGTCCTTCACAGCACTGCAGGGTGGTGCAAAGACAAAGACTCCAAGTTTACAAAGACCTAAACTATTTTTATGCTATTCAACAGCAGGCATAGAGGAGCTAAAAAAAATTTAAAAAGAAAAAGTCTATCACTGCCACATAGAAGAGCTAAGCTCTCCAATGTCGTGATTTACTACCGTACTTTAATACTTTTTGGGAGGGACTCTGTAGTACAAAGGAAAATGAATGTGTAGCACAATAAGATCTTAAAATCACTGCAACACTGAGTTGTTCTTATCTAATTTCTTTATTGGTCTTTTTTCCAGATCTCTGACTTTGCATACTTAAAAGTACTCTTGGTATAAATAAAAAAACTAATCAGAAGACACTTGTTATACTTTAATTGCACTCTGATCTCTGCTGATTAAGATATGGCTACCGAACTTAGAAGTAATTGAATGAGTACTAACACTTCAGTTGCTAGGGGTCTCTACTGAACTGCATGGAAGATGAAAAGTATATGATAAATTCTGCTAACATAATTTATATCTTAAACTTCCTGTAATTGTATTGTCATTGATATAATATAATTTGTGTTTCAAATGCTGTGTCAAATGTAGTGCTCTTCCATGGGCAATTGCTACATGACTGCATGCCCACATAGAAACAAATAATCTGTTTTCAGCCTTCCTGAGGAGAAACAAGTACTTCTGCAGAGTGAATTATATGAATGAAGTGATTGCACAGACATCTACTAAACTTGTTTACAAGAACTCCAGTCCTAAGTGACAAGTCAGGCTTGAGACCAAACCCATCACTGCTTTTGAAAGCTGCTATTAAAGTCTGTGCAGTTCAGTGCAGTCACATTAAAGCGTTTAAAGTATTACTAAAGTCATTGAACTGACAGTAGACTAAGTCAAACTCATCTGCTCCCAGATTTACCAATGAAATGTGAGTAATTCCTGAAGCAAAAACACATATCATTCACCAGGAAAATAAACCCAACCATTTCCTTAAATTTCTAGAGATTTCACATTCATTGCATGTTCTATATAAATACTAAGTTCCTTTTTCCATTTACACTCACATTATCCACATGGATAAGGCTAAAACCCTCAATGCATTAGATTTTTTTTTAACAGGGGTTGGTGGACAGGCTTTTTTCTTTTCCTTTTCAGTAACATTTACAAGATAATAATAGACTGTGGATTTTATATGCATGTGTATGTCGACAGATATTTCAACAGCGCATTGACGATTATTTCATGGTGCAAGGCAGGGAGAGGTATGTTTTAGAGATATTGGGAAAGTTGGTCTATGGAATAACAATGAAATAGCATCACATGTTGGCATTATTAAGCTGCAAAGTTTTTCTGCGACAGATGTTTATGGATCTGTGCTTGTGAAAGTGAAAAAAAATTGTTTTCAGGCTTAGATTTTTTTTCCAGTAGTAACCTTTTCTTACAGAAAGAACAAGTTCTTTGTGAACAAATAATCTTTGGGGAAAATTTGTTTTTCTGTCAAAAAATGTTCTTTTTAAATTGTGACAGAGGATCACATGCAAAAGGCCCATAAAGTTTAAAAATCTCATAATATCATGCAAAATTATTCCTATACATAATAGCACTAAATAAGCCAAGTGCATAATTATTTTAGACAGCAGAAATACCTGAGGATCAAAGACCACTGTTGTACAGCAGTCTCAGATGACTGACTGCTTGGCCAGTCCTTGGAAGGCAAGCCTTACTGAACTCGATCTGGAGGTCACAATTAGACCACAGTTTTTTCATTAATCTAGGTAGATCTTTGCATCATAAAAGACAAAAACACTGATTCTACTGTATTTTTTCATTCCACTATCAACAGTCCATCTTTTTATCTTCATTCACAAAACACAGTATTTCAGAAGTGTTATTGCTTTAGGGCTTATTGTTTACAGTAGGTTTTCTTTTTTAAAAAATGTAATTTCTTCCAATTAAGCCCAACAGTCATACATTTCCCTCCCAACTTTCTGACCATACTTCACAACTGTGTAATCAGCCTTTCAGAGTAACAGTAAATTCCATGTTCTCTTAGAGGGGAAAAAAAAAAAAAAAGTAGGGTATGCAAAGCAGCTAGAAAATAAATTTTCCTTTTATCACAGCAAAATTTCGTAAAAAGCACGGCTGAAGATATATTCCACTTGTCTGGATATACTGCTTTCCCTCACCTTCATTTTTTAAAATGTTAACATACTGGTGCAACTTTTCACTCAGTCCGATGACAGCGGAGTTCCAGACATAAAATTTATTTTTGGCTTCAGACGTAAATTTCAGTAATACTGAAAATATCACCTTGTTACAAAGGCAGGATCAGAGCTGGTGATCAGCACAGGCAAAGACTAGAGCTGTTCAGTGGATTTCCTCCTCCCATAGGCCCTCAAAGTTCAGTCATAGATTGGTTTGTGTTGAAAATTACCCTCAAAGGTCATCTAGTCCAACCCCCCTGCAAAGAGCAGTGACATGTTCAAGAAAATCAGGTTACTCAAAGCCCCATCCAACCTGACCTTGAATATTTTCAAGGACATCCACCACCTTTCTGGGCAGCATTTCACCACCCTTATTGTAAAAAATATCTTACTTCTATATAACCTGATTGAATACACTTTTAATTTAAAACAATTACCCCTTGCCCCATCAGAACAAGGGGTAGTTGTAAGAACAGACCCTGCTGAAAAGTCTCTCCCCATCTTCTTTGTATGTCTATTTTTGGTACTGGAAGGTCTCCCTGGAGCCTTTTCTTCCCCAGGCTGAACAATCCCAACTCTCTCAGTCTGTCTTCACAGAAGAAATGTTCCATCCTCCTCTGGACTACAGTTCTATGATCTTCCTCTGATGGGGACCTCAGAGCAGGATACAGCACTCCCGGTGGGCTCTCCCAGAGTGACACAAAGGAGCCGAATCTACCCCCTCACTCTGCTGGCCACACTGTTTTGGATGTGGCCCAGGATACAGCTGGATCTCTGGACTGCAAGTGCACACTGACAGATCAGGTCCACCAGCACCCCCAAGTCCTTCTTGCCAGGGCTGCTATCAATCTTTTCATCCCCCAGCCTGTGTTGATGCTGGAGGTCCCTTTGACCCAGGTGCAGCCCCTTATTCTTGGCCTTGTTGAACCTCATGACATTCATGTGTGCTCACTTCTTGAGCCCTTCCAAGTCCCTACAGATGGCATCCCATCATTCAGGTGTGTCAGCTGCACTACTCAGCTTGGGGTCATCTGAAAACTTGCTGAGGATGCACTCAACCACTGTCTATGCCACTGATGTTGATATTAATCAGTACTGGTTCTAGTATGGAGCCCTGCAAAGAACTTCTTGTTGCTGATTATCTGGTCATTAAGGCATTAATTACTGCCCTCTGGTTGCACCATTCAGCCTATTTTTATGATGTCATGTCTCATCTTCTCCTCTCCTTCATTAACCCAACATTCTCCTCATCCTCCCTTTCTAGTTCATCTTTGTGGTGTGGTTCAAGAGTGTTGTCAACCACAATCCTAATTTCTGCATCCTAATACTGACCTGCTGTGTACTGCTTTTTAGATCCTGCAAAGGACAGGGAATTCTCTCCTCTTGCCTATGCCCAATCACTAAGTGATCACGTTCCAGAGCCCAACAAGCTTAATTTCCTTGGAGTTTGTTAGGAACTGGAGAGAGAAAGTCCCTTAAACATCCATCAAGAGCCACGCCAAACATCACTGATCTTTGCAAACTGGTTGTCACTGAGATCTTTCAAACTATTACACTGGGAAGATACTAAGCAGCTGTCAAAAACCTGAGATTTGCAGAAACAGGATATGTTACCTCTCAAAATTCAGATCAGTCAAGAACTGCCATCTATGGTTTAAGCCATTTCTATGGTTTAGATCATAGATCATATGATCTATGCTTAGAAAATGTATTTATTTTTTAGGGGGCTTATAGTGGTATGATCTTAATGATTCAAAACATTTTAACTTTCTCAAGTACTGAGGTTGCATTTAATTCCATGTCAAAGTCACTGAAACACGAACTACTTGAATATGATAGCAAATTACAGTTTAGGTTAAGTTGCTGTGGAATTCTGAGAGTGTAAGTCTCACTCAAGAGGTGCTGTGTGCTTTGCAATACTGGACTGCAATTTTTTAAAGGCATGAATACAAGTCAGATGTGGATCTTTTGTTGAAATTCAATGTGATATTAATACTTAATTTTCATTCCCTTTTCTCAGGGTAGAAACTGATCAGAAATATTAAACTTTAGCAATAAGACCAGTAGAAACCACAGGGTAACATTCATCTCTCCTTGGAGAAGGTTTTGCATATCTAAAGGCCTTGAGTCAGGTGGGTACTTGGAAAATCCTAATATGTGTGGCTCATCATTGGTTATTTTGCTGCATCAAGGCACTAACAAGAAAGTGGTTTTGTTTTTAGGGATTATAAATAGAAAATGAAAAAAAAACCTACTCATTTTGTATACAAAGAGAAAAAAACACTTATACATATTCCTGACACGAGTACAATTTGTTGCTGTACAGAAAGTAGCAATAAAAATTCTACAGTAATGGTTTGTCATGGGAAAAGCAATTTGGAAAACAGGAACCTATCATTACCCTAAGCAGTATAGTTTCCTTTATAACCATGTATACTCTTAGAAATACAAATATTGATATTTAAAATTAGAAAAATATTAAGAAGAAATCTACAAATAATCCGTAGAAACAGTGATTTTGCAATATACACTCAAGCTGAAAACGTACGCAGAAATTTTAAAAGCCATTTAACAAGATGTGTTAACATAATGGATCACAAGCAAGAAACCTTATTTTAGTTAGATTCATGAGCTTAAATATGTGCAAAATGGTGTTTGGAGGGGTCTTTCTGTTTGTTTTCAGTTGTCAAATTACCATCTGCATTATTTGAGATCACATTAAAAGCACATATTATCCCTTGAAACTCTTTGGGGCCCTTTAACATGATAGTTTCCCAAGCATATGTGACTTTTTTGTGAAAAAACTCTTTGTGAATATGCACTGTTTAGCAGAGTGCTCCAATGCTACAAATCAATTCAGACTTTTAGTAGTCTCCATAGGATCTATCCAAATTCCAGATCTATAGCCATATTTTTAATCCAGCATTAACAGGAGATCTTTAGCAATTCCAAGTGCTAAGGTTGTCAGCTTTCCTTAAAAGCAACACTGTCTTTTATATGAGATGATACTGTTTTTCCTGTCAACAAACAAAACAAAAAAAAAAACACCATGAAACACAATTTTACACGTATTTAAGCTTATGAATATAACCAAAATCGCCTGTCTTGTTTCTGATACATTATGTTAAAACATCTTGTTAAATTGCTTTTAACATTTCTATGTTTGTATTTTGAGTCACAGGATGCTTTGAAAACTGTTGACTTGATAATGACTAGGACTGCATGGGCAGTGTGACTGACAGCTATTAGGAATTCAGTAATAGCTCACATTCAGCTCTGGATATTAGAAATGGATTTTCTCACATCACAGTCCTCCTTCCATTGATCAGATACCTAGAAGGAAAAAATTAATGGAAGGAACCTTGAATAGTTTTCTTAGCTCAGCAGTAGGGACTGGCCTCACACTTTGTCTTCTCAGATACCAAGCAATTTACTGAATCTAGAGAGAAGCTACAGAGCTCTGTAATGTAATCAGTGCTGTGGGAAAGGTTTTCTGTGGTTTATTCCACAGGGGCTGGATGAGTTCTGTATGCTTTTGCTGCCACCAAATCTCCAAGTCTCCTTTTTTTTTCCCGAAAGATGCAGAGTTCCCCAGTTCCATCTCAGAGACCTTTGAGATCGGCTTATTGTTCGTTTTCTTGAAGTAGACAGAACATTGAAACCAACAGTACAAGCATTGCTTTGTTAGAAAGTATTAAAACAAGCTCCAATAGGAAACAAAAAAACACCTTTCAGATCTTGAGAATAGGGAGTTAACGAGATTCACGGAGCTTTGGAAAAGTGCTTAATCATATCAAGGGAGACAGGAGGGCACTGTAAGCATTGGGTCACATCTACAGTTCCTTGAAAAGTTTTGAAAGACGTGGAGAGAACCTTCTGCCTTCATTCTCTTTCTCATCATCAAGGAAACACATCTTCTCCCCGCTATAGCATACCCTGAGTTGCCTGACCAGCTGAGGCCTGATGGGATGATATGGAACTTATTTCCAGGAGCTCCTTATCTCTAAAAATATCCCCTGCTATCTATTTCCCAAATGTGAAAGGAGATACTAACTACTGTGAGCTCTGCTGCCAGAGATTTCAAGGGAGTGAGAGTGACACTTCAGGAAGGGTTTGCTCAATTTGAGCATGTCACGAGGCCAAATGAACTGTGGAAAACACAATACAGCAGCCACATCACAGCACCGACTTTTTAATAATAGTTGGAGGACTTCAGGTCAAATGTCATCTACTCACTTGTGCTTTCATGTAGCCTTCTGCAGTATTTTACAATTTATCAGATACAAAACAAGACCAAAAAAAAGGGGCTCTTCCCATCTTGAGGGATGGGAAATGTTAAGGTGAAAACTTTAGAATACCTAATATCAATTTAAAGCTGTTATCAAGGGCCTGACAAAAAATAAATGCTTGCGGTGTAGACAATGATATTTAATAGGAAATGCTATCTCCTTTGGACATGTGAGAGAGATAACCTACTGAATTTAGTCTGCCATTTTCTTTGAAGACTGAAAATATATAGAAAAAAAGAAGATAAAATCAATGGAGAATTCTTCAACAAAATGTGTTATCTAGCAAGAATGTAAGCTGAAACAGCTAACATGTCAGCTATCTGTTTTCTTGATTATATCCCACCGGACAAGGAAGAACAGCCCAATGGCTATACCAGATTTCTCTGAAGTTTCCACTGTTGCCCTATGAAACTGTTCCAGGACCTGCCATGATGCTCTGGCATCTTATTGCATATCTTGATATGATTTAACCTGAAAATTCTTAGCCAATGTAAGAAAATTTAGTTATGATCATTTTACTTTTCCATCAATTCATGTATTTGTGGGAGGTTTAATGTACAGAATTCTGAATACCATTGTTTGTGCATCAAGTCACAGTGCATTTAGGATCCTTGCACACTTAAATGACCTTAGCTTAGGACTTTCTACATGCTTTCTACATACTCTAATTTCTTTCAGAGTGCTAAAAATTCTGATTTAAGTCTCAAGAGCTCCCTAATAATTAGCAGTATATTAAGTCACCTAAAACTATTATGATGTGATTTTTGGTTTTTTTATCAGTATGCTATAGTTTCCCATTTCAAACATACCTAGTTGATTAAATGATTTATGACACTCAAGGGTTTGTTTTTTCTTGGCTTGGAATTATTATAGTTATATGTGCTACATAATTTAAACCAGCTATTATTCTATGGGCAAGTCCAGGGGAGGAAAAAAAAAAAAAGGCTCTACTATGTCTCCACTATGTTGAGTCCAAAGAATTTTGCCATGTGTTCCATTTTACAGTAGGTTTTTATTCTAGAAATGTTGCAATACCACCACATATTGTTAATTAGAATATTACAATAATCCTTACCCATGCTTCCATTATAAAACTTACTGTTCACTGTAATATCCTCTCAGATGGCCTGCCAAATTCAGCTTGATAAAAATGACAGCAACAAATTCTGCTGCCAGAATTATTATTTTTTTTTTTAACACAATCTGTATAGTATTTATATGTTGTTACACTCATACATTTTTTTCATATAGGTTCAATGGCTGCAAGTCCTTATCAAACTTTAGGGTAAATATGAGGTAATTTTTGTCTCCATTCATGCTTTCTATCAGAAATCTATTTATTGAAAAAGTTGTAGTTGGGTACACTTTTTTGTGTGCACTCATAGTCACAGAGCATGGATATGCAGAACCCTGGCGACTCCTTCCTCGAGATGACAGTTTTACAGTGAAACAAACATTTAAGAGTGAAACCATCTCTGACAGAAATATGTATTTTGTTGCATAGTTTCTTGTCCTTCAGTTATGTTCATATATCTGTATGATAGGAGAAGAAGTCGCCATTATGCAATATGGGAATGAATCTACATTTAAACAGTATTTTTCCTTTTTAACCCACACTTGTTCTCTCCTTCAGATCATATTACAGCCCCACAAAAAGTTCCACCTTGGGAATGAAGGGCACAGCACAGGGACAGAAATGATCACCTGGGAAGGAAGGTTAATTAAATATCCACAAACTCTGTGTCATGGAGGAACTGGCTTGCTCATGTTCAGTAACAGACAAAAAAAATTTAAAACGCACAGCTAATCCCCCTTCTTCCTTCCAAGAGGGAGATGAAAGAAAGGGAAAACAGGTCTGTTAGAAATGGCAGCTATTTCACTTAGGATACCATCTGACAAGTTCAAACACTGAGACAACAGCAGAACAAAAACCTAAAGGAAATAGTGTTGCAAGCATTCAAGCCCTGCGCTTCTCATTAAGTAACCTGTTTCCCTATGTACTCAGAACTTCAAACATGTCTTTGTTCTCAACGTTTCCTTTCAAGATTTATAGGCAAACTCGCTGTGTCTGACATAAATGCTTTTGCACACATTATGCTTGCAAAACCTCATAATGGGCATGCAAATTGATATTTATTCACTCAAAGACAGTAACTACAAATAACTTCTCCTGCTTCCAGGGAGAGACGCTGTGATACACTGGTGTATCCATCAAAATCTTCTTTCAAACAAGCAGTTTTCATCAAGGAAGAGGTACAGGGGCTTTTTTCCCCAAGCAGTGGTCAGCCGGGAACAGGTATAGGGGCTTTTTTTGCTGCCTTTTTTTTTGTTTGTTTGGTTGGTTGTTTTTTTTTTTTTTTTTTTTTTTTTTTTTTTTTGTTGGTTGTTTTTTTTTTTTTTTTTTTTTTTTAATTTGCTTGGGGTGCTTTTTAAGCATTAGTAGGAATACCCACCAAAGAGCTCTAGGGGCTGTGCAGCAATAATTGCTAGAGCTGGCTGACCTCCACTGGGAGGGAGAGAAACAGAGAATGGACAGCAACAACCCTTCCAGTACCTTCAGGTGAACTGCTTGTTTGCACTGTCATTAAAATGCAATTATGCACGGTTTTACTTTCACAGAATCACATTCTAGAGACAATGAGATTCTTGCCCTAGCAACCACAGAAGCTGGATCAAGTGCTCTGCCTCCTTCTCTCTACACCCACAAACCTACCACAGGAATTATCATCAGATTTATGGAATTAATTTAAGATTGCAAAGCTCTGATAATTAATTCTATAGCAAACAAACACAAAATGCTTTTAACCACCAGGCCTTTAGCCAAGAACAGTAACAAAAGTCATTATTTCCTCCCACTACCTTAAAAGATAAAAAAATCCACCATTTTCTGATGGTGTTACAGCTCTCATTCTAAATAAATATAACACTATCTTTCTCTCATAATGATAGTATATGAATTTTTGAACTTTATAAACAAGAACACACCAATTATCTGCACTGTTATTAGTCAGATGAAGAAAACAATTGTGAAATTAATTATATTGCACTCAAAGAGAAAAATCACAACTAGATTTAACAAGCAGGAACTTTCTCTGTGACAGAAGACACATTACCTTCTCATTCAGCTTCGCAACTTACATAAGGTTAAATCACTGGTATTATTTTTCTGCTGAAGAACTGTTGGAATGAAGTTTGTGATGCAATACAAAGAAAATGGATCAAATATGTTGTTAAGTCCCCAGGATGTATTAAGAAATGACTACTCAGTGTGTTACCTTTGTGAAAGGAAACTTCAGGTGCATTCTGCTTTGAACTGTTTTCATACTTCAGCAGATCAGTCAGTTTAGATTGATCAAATATTTACTTGTAATCAACATGATCAATTAATGCATTTGATTTCAATGAAGTGAGTGTTCAGAGGCAAAATGAAACAGACCCTATAGTATTCCCATCTGGGATGTCACATACTCCAATGACTAGCAATTGCTGTTTCAAGGACAGTGCACTGCTTTCTCCTATCATTCAGAGCAAAAACTCTCCTACTTTCCAAAGTACACATTCATTTCAAATTTTACTGTCAATGTATTAATAAAATACAGCCCAAAATTTGTATTCAGGGCAGCGAATGGGAGACATTTACTCTATAGAAAAGAACTAGCTGGGTTATACTTTGAAGAGATAAGGCATATTTGCTATTCTCTTGTTGAATTAAGAAATAACCAAAATGAATTTAAATTCAAGGTAAAAGGTACTTTTATTAATCTGTGATACAGTTTAGGAAAAGGACACCAAAAAAACTTCAAAGAGTGGTGGGAAAGTGAAAAGGAAGTGTTGATATAATATGCTTTATACTGTGCAGTTAGTTTGTATTAAGCTAAGTCTAAGCCATAAACATCATTACATCTGTGATTCTGAGAAGTAAACATGATTACTTCTGTGAAAGGTGGGATGACTTTCCTATGGTACAAAATACACATTCATCCTTATTCCAAAATTATTCAGGAATAATTGTGTCCCTGTTATTGTTCAAAAAACATTTTATTTTTTATAATTTATTATTTTCTTTAGATTTAATGACTAAAGCAGCAGAATCAGTGGTGAGGGGTGACTGGTTTTCCTCAGTCTTATTCTGCTATTGTTCTGGTATTGCTATTACTCTGAACTTCCTTATTTAGGCTTTCATTGCTATCTTAGGGAATCTCAAGTTGCATGAAAACAGACACCATTCTCAGTTAACCTGTGTTCAGTACTACTTACTTTATTGGGAAAGAGGACACTGTTGCCATATTACACTGACTCCACATGTTAAAAATATCCAGGACTGAGACTTCCAGCTTCTGAATTTGCCTCATGATATTCTGCACTATGCCTGTAGCAAGCTTTTAACTTCCAGACTTTATGCCTGTTTTCAAAGTGAAAGTGCTATGGCCCTAGGACAATTTTATTAGCTTTCTTTCCTTTTTTCCTTCTCCTTACTTTTTTTATACATAGATCATAAACATGGATTTCATCTTGCTTTGTTTACATAGAACAGATTTAGTTCCCCTATAAATCTGCAAAATGGAAATAAACGCTTGTGAATGTTGTCATGTTTAAGCCATTAGTCACAAGACTCAGAAGACAAATTACCCTAAGCATGGTTCAGAAACAGCAGAAGGCTGCTCATTCTAACTCATCTTTATTACAAAAAAAAAGAAAACAACAAAACTGAATTTTGCCAGTGATGCACTATCTTTTTATCTGACCATTTAGATAAGGTTTCACGGGAAAGGCAAAACTAATGGTTGAAAGAAGACTTTTATAGAAACTATTTATTTTATTTTTATTTTTATTTTTATTTTTATTTTTATTTTTATTTTTATTTTTATTTTTATTTTTATTTTTATTTTTTGTTTTTATTTTTTTATTTTTATTTTTATTTTTATTTTTATTTTTATTTTTATTTTTATTTTTTGTTTTTATTTTTATTTTTATTTTTATTTATTTTTTGTACCATGAACAGTAAGACATAAGCATTTCTGTCCTTAGTTGTCCTACTCAATACTGCATCTTCTCTCTATACCTCAAATGAATCGAGTCAATTCTCCAAGACAACTCCATCAGGCAAAAAGAGAGGAACACTGTGAGAGGGCCAAAAGATATATACACACACTGATGAGTCTCTCCAGGTATATTGGAACTAATTTCTGTTTGTTTTTCCTCTCAGCAGAGGTCATTGGTTTTCATCTCTGCTGTATTTAGCTATTCTTCTCAGAAAATATGTAGGAATCTTTGAAAATAAAACTTTGAAAACTTTACTGTTTTTAAACTATGTCCAAAATTAACCAGTGTGTTCTAAAATTACTATAGGGAAATATGACTGACAAAGGCAGTTAGTAAATCTGCATAGGTGTCATTACACTCAAGTAGAAGAGAGCTAGAACTGCATGGTTGTGAGCTTTGAAAAAACAGGCATCTGGGAATGGAATTATATTTAGAAGAGGGAATTTGCAATCTCTTGCTGTTCAAAACTGAGGAACTCTGAATAGTAGTAGAAGGATATAGATATAAAAATTAATTTAGAGAGGATTTAGACACAGACCATGATTAATTTGCAGCACCAGGGGATTAACCCAAAGACCTCTGATGCCTTTCTTGTCATGCCTTGTAACATCACTCTATTAGATATTCAGTTTTTTCTACAACTATATCAGTATTCTGATGTCAGAGTAATATAAAAAAGTCAGATTATTAACAAAGTTATTAGCAAATGCATCAGTAAAATTCTAGTTCCAGCAAGAAGCTAGTAACTACAAGATGCTACTATGCTAAGCAACTGCAAGATGAATCCCGAGCTATCTCCAGTCATCATGGTTTCTCAGGCTTTGTGACTGTATTACTACCATTGTTATATTTGTGAGAAAAAGCACCACAATATCTTAAGTTACTCTAACACCTTCTCAGTCATCTGACAGAGCTCACTGGAGATAATGGCTGCAGATCTGCTCATCCAAATTTCACATCAAGCATCGTGCCTTTGAAACTACTCATTACACAGTTAAGTCTACCAACAAATGCTATATCACATGCATTTTTTTTTAAATTTTAACTCAGAAATTGAGAAATATTTTTAACTACTTACACAGTGTAAATAGAACAGGGAAGCTTATTACATGATCTGATCAGTATATTTCAGAGGAAAATCATGGTTCCTTTCTCTATCTAGGTATGAAGCATAGTGTGGGGATGTCTTCAAACATTTTCTAGTGCTGTCTTGTTAGTATGCAGAACACAGGAACACATTGTGTCATGAAAAGTTAGCATCAGTATGGTCGTTCTGTCCTTGAATATGTTATAATGGGTCCCAAGTTTCATGCATCTCCATATATCAGCCCTGTTTTTTCCTAGAGGTTATACTTCCTAATGCAAGGTAAAAGAAATCTGGTAAAACAGGAATAGAAAAAACAGACCTGCTGTTTCCCTAGCAAAGTATAAGACTGTTGCCCATATCAAAACTACAGAAATGAGTGCATTTATTGCAGACATATTTCAGCTACTCTGATGACTGTTCTCCACAGAAGAGGGAAAACATAAGAAAATGGCCTTTCAGACCTTGTATAAAAAGCTATTGATTTCACTGGCTGCAATTTATCTGGTATATCATTCTCTTTAGAAAAAAAAAATTACTCAGCTGGGGCACATAATTATTGCCAGCAGCATAAGCAACTTTACAGTGTAAGATCACACTAACACATTAATTGTTTCTTTGACAGCTCTGTGAGAAACAGGGAAGAGTCCTGTCTATTTGCCAGGAGATTCATAAGCAGTCTCACACTATGTCTCATCCTGCAGATTCCTTCTACAAATAATTTATCATCATAATCACTGAGCAAAGTATGTGCTACGTTTAAGAACAGGTTGCCAAAGCCTAATGGAAATTCAAACATATTGTGGAACCGAGAGAGACAAAGTAAGATAAATTGTTATGCTGCACTGTTGAGTTTGAATTTGGAGAACAGTACACAAATGCAACACAGAATCACAGAATGGGTCAGGTTGGAAGGAACCACAGTGGACATCTGGTCCAACCTCCCAACTCAAGCAGGGTCATCCTAGAGCACATGGCACATAATTGTGTCCAGACAGTTCCTCGATATCTCCAGTGAAGGACACTCCATGCCCTCTCTGGGCAATCTGCTCCAGTGCAAAGGCACCCACACAGCTAAGAACTTTGTCCTCATATTCAGGTGTAACTTCCTGTCCACCAGTTTCTGCTCATTGACTCTTGTCATATTGCTTGGCACCACAGAGAAGAGTCTGGCTCCATCCTCTTGACACGCTCCCTTCAGATACTTCCATCATTGATGAGGTCCCCTTTCAGTTGCCTCTTCCGAAGTCTGAACAAGCCCAATTTTCTCAGCCTTTCCTTGTGAGAGAGATGCTCCTGTACCTTAATCATCCTTGTCACCCTCCGCTGGACCCGCTCCAAGAGCTCCCTGTCTCTCTTGTACTGAGGAGCCCAGAACTGGACACAGCACCCCAAATGTGACCCCACCAGGGCTGAGCAGAGGGGCAGGATCACCTCCCTCGACCTGCTGGGAATCCTTTTCTTAAAGCACCCCAGGATCCCATTGGCCTCCTTGGCCACAAGGACACACTGCTGGCTCATGGACACCTTGCTGTTCACCAGGACTCTTTGCTTCATTCTGTGTGGTTTATGGTCCCAGAAGCCATTTAAATCTGGCGTGGGGACTCTGGTAAGGCTCTCATGTTAGCCTCACCAGCTCGGCCTGCAGGATCCTGTCAGGTTCCTGTGCATCTCTCAGCTGTTGCTGGATACATCTTTATTCAAAAGAGTATCAGTTAAGTGGTTTTGTTTCTCTCAGCTCCATTCATCTGCAATCTTCTGACAGTGACAGAGTTACTCAGCAAGCTATTGTACATTTAAATAGAAAACAATCTTGAGAAACAGCACAACAGTTTTCTATTCCTTGGTTGCTGTTTGAAGAGCACTGGGGATAAAATGATGCCTGAAGATTTCATATTCTTACCAGATTCTCTTTCTATTTCATAAAGCAGGGTTACTCCATATTCTGAAACACAAACCTGTGTTTGCTCCCCTTACATTTTTCCTTAATCTCTCATCCTTGAGTATTCCTAAACAAGCAGTTATGGTACGTCCTGACAGAAATGTCTTAGAAAAAGCTGTTTACTTCACTAAAAAGATCCAAGTCCAAGTGTAAGGATTACCCACAGAAAATATTTATTTTTCTGAAAAACTATCAAAGAAAGAGTTTATTAGTAAAATTAAGTAATTAGTAAAATTACTGTGGCAAAGTAGGCAAGATGAATGTAAAAGATAGATTCTGCACATGCACTAGCAAAGTATTTAAGCATAAGCTTAATTACAAGAAAGTGAGTAATCCCAGTGGCCTGTATAACTGCTATAAGGAGATCATATCACCAGGACATAGAAGCTAGTTTTGCCTCTCAGGGAATTGCTGGATTTTTCGGGATTTCAGGATACCTTTGAAAGGTCACTCTGAGCTGATTAATTAACTAAGAAAAGAGACAGACTGAATGACTGCATTACAACTTTTATTGAGATGCATAACATGTGATTTAAACTGAAGAAATTATGGACTAAATGATAAAGGCATTCAAAGTCAGCTCCACAAATCAAACAACAAACAAATTAAAAACTATAATGAAAATAGCAGTGGTAACTTTAGTCAAAGCACATTTAGGAAAATAATTTTCCATCACTGAAGATATTTGATTATTTTCTACTTTATTCATAGAAGAAAGCCATACATTTTGTAAACCAGCCATATATACAAGGTGGCTCTTCAGGTTCCTGTAGGACTGTTCTACATGTTGCAAAACACCTGATGGGGCCTGCAGAAGATACCTGCAGGCTGGTCGGGTTGTGACTTCCCTTCCTGCCTTCCTGGTGAAGAAATGAGGATAGGGCTGGAGATAGGTACTGAGGTGGGCTGAGAAATCATGGCAAGGTGGTCCAGGATGCTGTGGTGGCTCCTGAGCATTGGGTAAATTCCTGCCAGGGCCTCTCCCAGCTCCCCCTGCTCACTACTCCCCTGGGATGCACAGCCTGGATTCCACCACGGTGCCAGCTGGGATCAGCAGAGCGCACTGGCCCCAGGCAGTGCTGGCTGCAGGAACTGCTGGTATTGGATACACCTCCCATGTGGACCTAGGTTTGTAAGCACATCTCTGAATTGTCCAGGAGGACAGAATAACTCTAAATAGGGTCTGCACCTCTTCCTCCATCCATAGTACAGCCAAAAGTGCTGGGAGGAGCAACCCAAAGAAGGAGCAAGCTAGGCACAGGTAGGAGCACCCTAGAGCTGATATAAATGAGAAACCTCACATGCAGACTGGGGCTCTGGCACCATCCCACCTTACAAGTTTGGCCTCCTATGTTCTGTGGTAAATGATGCCCATTTCAGTCATCTGCTGTAAACCAAGACGATTAGTATTGCTTCTTTGCCTATTTCTCAAAGAAGCTTGGATTAAAATGAAATTATTTAGGAGTAGCATTACTTACTTGTTTGCTTTGAAATTCCTTGGAAATCATCTAAACCACAAGCATTTCAGCGCAATAAAGCCAATTCAAAATACTCTATTCTAGGTCTTCAAGAATACCCTTAAACATCGATGAATTATCTGCTTTTATTATGCAAGCAGATATACTCCCAAGTGATGAAAAATTAACTTACTTCATGTCAGAGGAAAGTCATACTGACCTTTGTTAAATGTACCTTTATGTTTAAAGCATATTTTCAATGTTAACACTTCAAATTGCTTAGTAAAGGATAAAATATTATAGTTAGAAATACAGTCTAAGTACATGTGTTTTAGAAAAGCAAATGGTATACTCCAAAAAGCAAGAGTAGATGGTAGTGCTCTCTTCCCTCCTACTGGAGTAAAGGAAGAGCAGTTCCTTTGATATTTTCAGTCTTACACCACCTAAAAGTTAATGCAGCGGAAATAAAATTCCAGTTTGGCAATTGGTATAAAAGGCCAAATTTAGACGTTGATCAGCATTTGGATTTAAATTCAGTAAAACAAGTCAGACCCCTGTTATCTCTGGAGAAATTTGCTGGTTAGAGTCTCTGCACAGTTCAAGAGAACAGTGTCATTTGGAAAGGTTGTCACAAAAATACAGATTTTGGATGGCTGCAGCACAGCTGGATTTCAGCTTTAGGAGCTATTACCACTTCTGTTAAGGTGTAGAAAATGATGGGATACCACCAGAGTTTCAGTGATTAACCAGTAAATTTGACAATAACAATATTGCAATCCCAATATACCAAAGCATCTTAGAACAGTATTGCTGGTGGGCAGGATCATTATTGCTGTCTACTAAGAGGATTGGGGCTCCAGGAAGTCAGTTCAATTGTTTCTGATCTTAGTGTCAGGGATTAGTATGATATGAAGAAAAATTCTAGGTGACTTTATTGAATATACGGATGTTGTATTATTAGTGCTGACCCTTGCAAGGGATCAGCAATACAAACCTTAAGAAGGTCATTTACATTATGTTAATGGCATTTTTCATTTCTGCAGTGAAAAATGTAATCTACAGAAGATTACTGCCCCATTCTTGGAGTACTACATCCAGAAGTACCAGGAATAGGAATGGATTTTATGAGTTGTTTCCTTATACTAATCAGAAAATCCCTGAAGTGACAAGTATCATAAGAAAAAAGGAGATTACTTTCAGGATCTGCTTTCACCAGCAATAATTTGATTAGTTTTGTTATAATGTTAGTCTGCTGTTCATGCTCTATTTTACATATAAATACAGCAACACTTAGTGGAGAAGTGTTAATAGCCTCTCATACAGCTGCCCTAAAACAACCACTTATTTCACTGTTAGCCCAAGGCTAGACTTTTTGATCTTTTTCCTTCCTCTTGTAACTCATCTACCACTTTTTAGCTCATTATGAGCTGATGTACATAAGTTTGTGATGCCTCACATTTTTAAAAATAAAAAGGAAGTTTTTATAGTACAGCATCGTATTCATTTTTTTCTTATTTGCATTGCCAATTTACTGTTACTGAAAGTGCTTTTGCACTGTATCCAAATGATTAAATGCTGGCAGAAACAGAATGAAGCTTTTATTTTCCCCTTGGAAACTGAAGGCAGTAAGTTCCACTCTAGTTAGGTAGGTTCCTTATTTTCTGCATTCACACTGTTGTATTTAATCCATTATCTCATGGCAGATAGGACCAAATGAATTTGTTGCCTTCCCATTTTTCTAATGTGATACCATTCAAATCTATTAAAAGGAATTTTTTTTTCGTCTTACAAGGTTGCACATTTGGGGGGAATTTATTGCAACTTAATTTGCCTTATGTCCTAGGAAAATATACTGCTGAGCATCCCATTTCCTCTGTCCATTGCTTGTTTATAACTGTGTATAATCTGTTTCCTGTTCACAACTGTATTTACTTTTGTTAATGCATTCCATTATAAGTTTTTCTTTCTAAAAGTAAATCTCTGGATTTCATTTGACTAATTAAGTTTTCTTTCTTTGTGTTAATGTTAGTTTTGCAGTCTTTATCCATACTGGAGGATCTCCTCATAATAGATAACGTAGAGACCTATTTTCTCAGATGAATAAAAACTATAGAGTCTAAGCAAGAGTAACTATTGGTTCTCCTGTTTGTTGTATTCTGACATTTTTTTGCATTTTATTCCACTTTGTTTCTTTGTAGGCTGCATTAGGCAAAAATTCTTTGCTGCAGAATTCAATATGAATGCACACACACAATCCCATTCTATTTGATCACACATTTTTGAAGTACATAGAACACAGCTGATGTAACCAATATAAGAAAACTAAGAATAGCAATAAATGTTAAAAGCAAAACAAATGGATTCTATTTTCTAGATTCTTTCAAAATGCCTGCCACTAAGGAACTAAAAAGACTGATGCAACCCCAGCTACAGAGCACTTGATTCAGCCTTTACTCTTCATCCTAAGTTATTTTAAACTACATTTTAATAATGGACTGCAGTTTTTTTCTTTCCTATGTTGTATCAGAACACAGGTGATGATAAACTTAAGTGCGCTTCCTTTTTAAAAGCATCCAACCATGTTTTACTGCTTGAGATTTGTGTCCAGGTGGTACGCAGCATTGGCAGTCAAGGTCAAGAGGTTCCGAACCATTATGTGTCAGCATGTTCCAGTAACAAAGAGCCAGGGCCAGTGCTTTGATGGAAACATTTCTGTGATGATGTCTTTCTGTGTCTTTGACTACCAGGAAGCACTGGTACTCTGAACAGTCAGGAGGAATGAGTGTATTTTTTACCTGTCTGTCCTTGATACACAACGTGGGACGACATTTGGATTATCCTAAAACAAGGGGATAGAGGTAAGGGATAGGAAAGCTGGCTGTGGAGACCTATGTAAGAGCAGCTCATAGCTTCTAAGTAGCCACCACCTCTTGGTTAGGCAAATATTCAGGTGGTAACACTGATGACTGTTCAGACAGGGCCTTCCTTTTCTCAATTTTATTCCCACTATGCCCTGGCAAACATTTTTGAATTGCATTCATGCTGCAAAAGCTGTGGTTGAGGACAGTGCTGAAAATATGGTTGCATGCTATAGAGCAGCCAGTCCCTCACCACCATCCAAAAATACAAAAATTGCCACTCTGAAACAGAGGGACTCCCAAGAAATCCTGTCCATTGATCCACCAGTGCAGTTCTCAGTGCTTGGTTCAGAGCATTTAGACCTCGAGGCACCTTTATGGTAATTCACTTTCACCTTCTGCATAAAATGAGATTTTGCAGGTTTTATTTCACTGCAGCAGATACTAGTGAGTTGGAAGCTAAAGATTATTATGTCTAACTGGCCTTATTGTATCAAAATGAAAACCCAATAAAAATTGATTTTTAGGAGCAAGGGATTATGCTGTTTTCTAAGGGCAAACAGTTTGATTTTTCTTTTTCATTCCCCATTTGTATCTATGCACTTAATTTATTTATAGTGGTAAGTATACATTCAAGCTGTCACCTCAGTAAAAGACATGGAGCTGATAAGATTTTATACCAAAACTTGCCTGTCATAAATGTATTTATTGAATTCAAACAGGCTGAGATGCAACATACAGATCCACCCCAGCAAGTAAGAAGGGAGGAGAGATATTTTAAAAACTCATAGTATATGTAGAAGTAACAAAAGTTGGAATATGTTTTGACAGATATTTATCAAGTTGATTTCTAAGAAGACATTCAAATAATAACATGACTGTGCATTCAGCTACAATACAGTGGCAAGGGTGTTGTGTATTAAAGTACTCTCTACTGGTCTAGTCCCAAAGCCCTACCCATGAACAAGACAAAAGCCCAAACTATTGTCTCTTTTAGTAAAAGATGGCTTCCCAGTACTAGCTGCGGATGGATGGGACTTGGGATCATGAGGTAGTAGAAGGGAATTCCAGGCTTACAACCAGTATTAAGATCTGTGAGTATGGACAACCTGAAAAGTATGGCATGCTGTCCATTGATTTAGCTTTTCTGCCCCTCCTGCGAGTTTATGTGAGGCTTTAGGTTTCTGAAGAATTCCTGATTGCTTCACAAGTAAAGGTCATGGAGTGGTTGATATATAATTGATGTAGAAGACTGTTAGGGCAAAGAGCTCTGTGCCTAGAGAAAGGCACACAGTTTCTAAGAAAAGAATATCACCTGGAGTGCTACAGAATAAGGCCTCAGAAAACTGCTGATGCAATGGATTTTTAAGCAGTCCCTACTTAAGGGACCTTCCTTCCCCTTGACAAAGTCAGTAGCCATCTCTAAATACTGATACATAAATTTTCAGCTATGAAATCAAAGTTAATTTGAGTATGTTTTGCAAACACATATTTCAAATATAACCTATTCAAATGTACATAAAATTGTTTGCCGTATTTGTGCAATATTTTCCCACCTTTTAAAAATACATTCTGCAGCAATGAAATCAAAGCAGAGTCAACCAGACACAAGTTTTGAGATGTTTCAAAAATGTTTCTTATAACAAGCTTGATTAGAAGCAAAAAGGATAATGATGTAAATATTTTAAACACAAAGTAAACAAGACAGTTTCACCTCTACCCACCCCCATGAAAAAAAAAAATTAAAAATGGGCCAACCCCTCCCAAAAATCCCCTAGGCTACTGTGGTAGTTTGACCTGGGGAGGAAAAAACTCAAAGAGGAGTTTTCTGTATGACTACTCCCCTGGGAGTTGATAGTGACCAATTGGAGGCTGGTTTGGTTATTGACAGCGTGAAGAACCAATTGAAGAAAGTTAGTTCGCTCCATGAACACACATTTTGAAGGCGGTAATCCGGAACTGAGCTCTCCTGGCTTTTCCAGCAGCAGTGCAGCTAACAGGGCCCTGGCCTGGCTCCACTGCAGGCCTGTGGGCCTGGCAGGGGCCGGGCCGGGCCCCCTGTCTGGGGAGCTGGCATGTCCTGGCAGAGAGGGAGAGAGAGGGGGTGGCCATGGATAGTGACCAGAGAGACTCAAACTAATATAAAAATCCCAGCCGCTTCCCCCCCGCCACTTACCCAGCGTGGCTGGTTTCTGAGATCCTGGCAAAACTCCAGCACTGTAGCCTTGGNAGGCTGTGGAGTTGGGAGGAGTGCCACGACTGCAGATACCGGGCGGATGCAGAATCGTGAAAGTGAAACCACGAGAAGACTGTTTTCTACTTTCTTGTGGAAAAAATCCCTATAGCCTAACAAGAGGAAGCTTCTCACTCCAAAGTAAATGGCAGAAGGGACTGTTTGAGTTGGGAATTAATTGAAGCAGTTTCTTGTATATTTGTTTCGTTGTTATGAAGGTTGAGAAAGGGAAGGAAAGAATGGTCTGACAATCTTATTCTGAGGGGTTTTTTTTCCCTTTTGTGTAGTTAATAAATTTCTTTTTATACCCTCTTAAGTTTTAGGCCTGCCTTGCTTCTACTCCTGGTTCTGTCTCACAACAGAAAATGAGTATATTTTAATTGGCAAATCAAAACCATGACATTATTTGGTGCATTGGCCGGAAAAACAGACTTAAACCAAAACAATTTTTAAGAAAATTAACTTAAACCAAGACAGCTACCAACAAAGTTTTCAAGAATACAGCTGAAGAAGAAACTTTCTTGAAAAAGAAATTTTAAAATTGTAAAAATGTATAACAAAGCAAAAAAAGAAACACATCAAAACCACTAGGAGATAGCTTTATAAAGGCTTTTTTCATCAGCTAAGAAATAAGCCTTTCATAAAGGTCTAGCATTACTTGAAAACACAGTGTATGGAAGATGGATCTTTGCTTGAGCTATATCCTATGTAACAGCCAAAAACTCAAAATCAAATGCAAACTGAGTATTAACAAAATTTTTTGAAAGACTGTTAAAAGTGTTTAAGTCTGTTAAGTATGTTAAATTGCTTAATAATTCTCACTGGAAGAGACAGAAACTATAGCATTTGAATGGGTTAAAGCTGTAGTGTACAAAACTTCTATTCCCACTGGAACAATCCTACACCTACAAGGTATTTACAAGGTATTGGACAAGATGACCTCCGAGGTATTTCCATCCCTAATTTCTTTGACTCAGTGAATAAACATGAACCTAATCAGAATAGGTGTACTGTTTATCTAAGCAATAACATTCAGTTAACTGGAGCACACAAGGGAATTGTGTACTCTTATGCTGCTGATTAAACAAGATCAAAAAGCTTTAAAATAGGCTTTGGAGTTTTAATTTGCAGACCTTGGTAGGCACCTGTATTTTAGTAACCTATATATAACCTTGGACCTATGAAACAAATCTTAAATAAGAGGTATTTTAATAGGAAAATAGTTTGTAAAACACAAAGGCTACAGACTTCAACTCTAAGACTACACGTAAAATAACGTGCTATAATTCTTCAGACACACGGGCTTGAAGAAAGTAATTTCACAGAGGAAGAAAGAAAATGCAAAGAGCATCTTATGTCAAGAGTGGCTTAGAATACAAAGTGTTGCTGGATATTTTTTTCAGATAACTTGAATTTGCCTATGAACTTAAAGCCAAGTGTCATTTGCATGACTATTAGTTTTGACCTTTCCTTACTTGAATGTGACTGTTAATTTCATGTCCCACACAGTCCTTTCTTCCTTGTCCAAGTACTCAAATGTTAAAAGTAAATCAAGCAATTTCAGCAAGATTATGATATTACCATTGTTAGTTACTATATTTACAATTTTGAAAAGCATATCCTTTCCCATAAAAAAGTGTTCTCATACAAGGTAGCACATAGGATGTTTTGACAGTAAAGCAAACAGTAGGTGATAGGTCTGGTCAGTGGAACTGTGCTCCATGTAAATGAAGGTTTACTGGAATTATTAGCTTTGCACCAAACTGGATTTTAAAACTCTAGAGATTAACTGCTTTTCAGTTATGGTCTTGTTTGTTTTTTTCTTCTCACTATACATTAAAAAAAAGCCATATCACTAGAACTAGAGGTATAAAGTGAAGTCTCCTTGTGCAGGAAAGAAGAAAATTGCTGACTGCTGATGGTGGACAAATGGGAAATGACTTGGTCTCTTGGTCTGTCAGCCAAGTGTGTGTTGTAGAGAGTCTTTGCTGTAAAATGCTACCATGCATTACTGGTCTATTATTCAGACATTTTTCAGGTCATCAGGTCATGATTGCATTTGATATCCCAATATATTGGCACGGCTTAAAATCACAAAACGTATCACAGCCCTTTTGGCAGAAATTCACACTGTGCTACTTAAGACAGCTCAAATGGCATCATGATCTGACTTTTGGGATCAAAAGACTTTTGACAAGTTAATTTATATATAAACAATAACTATTCTATTGTAGAAAGCACTTGGTTTTGGATCAACAGATTCTCAACCATCAGATTAATTTGAGTATTTTTTAATATAATATTTTTCCTTTGGAAAAATAAACTTTTTTAGCTATGATCTTGATTGTTTTTTCTTATTAGTGAACTGTAAGCCCAACAACTTGGTTTTACTTTATAAAGTTTTCCACATTATTATTAGTTTTTAATATCTTCGGTTAGCTCTACCTTTCCTCTTTTACCACAATCATACAGGTCTCCATTTTTTTATCACCTTATTTTTTTCACCCTTTATTTCACCTTTTTTCCAAAGAAAAATGTAACCTCTACTGTATTTGAGCAAAATCAATATAAAATTAATGTATTCAATTAAAAGTCCTTGCAAAGATCATTACAAAGACAACAAAGTTGTAGTTGAAGATTGAAAGGGGAAGAAAATGAATCTTTAACTGCAACACAATATCACATTTTGAAAAAAAAATCTTACTGGAAAAGAATGGAACTCCTAGAAAATATAAAAAGCCCCAATCAATTGACATAAAGATTTAAAAAACTTAACTTTAAAATATGTGACTCTAAGCCAAATAAGTTGGTGCATAAGTTGCATCTACCCTACGTTTTCTGTTATAAGACATATACAAAGAAGAAACATGTGAAAGTTTAATCAAAAAGAAGGTGGTATGCAAGGAAAAAAAAAAGTGAAAATTACTTCAGTAAAGATCTTTCAGACAGATTTGCTAATGAAGACAAAAATCCCCACAACAACAACAACAACACTATCTACTGTTGTTTCAAATTGTCAACATGTTGACAATTTGTAATACTTAACAACAAGATGTTCCACTTGGATATGTTCTATAATTACCTGGATTTACCTGGGACAAAATCTAAATATAACCTATTCAACATTTTGCAAATTATTTGGTTAATAAGTTATATAGGAGGTGAGGTCACAAAATTCTGTATAGAAAAAACTAAAAAAAAAAGTGTAATTATCCAATTATATTGTTTTTAAAATGTTCTATTTTATAGATATAGACTTTAGCTGTAAGGTTAGGAGAGCAATATAAGTGTATGCTAATCTCAGTAAAGGACCCGTGGGACCTTAAGATCAGGTCACAGCTTTTAAGTTTCACAATAAAGCTCTTGAAATGCTGCTACTGTAAACATCTAATTTCAAAACAAAACAGGAAACTGTTGTGTTCCTAAACTCATGTTGCTTCTGGAATGGATTTGCTATATTTCTAGATGCTTTTGCAAATAAAATATCCTGCCACTTAAAAGGCAGAGTGATTTAAATATCTGAGGATTGCTCATAAAATGTTTTTCTGGTATAGCTAAGGACTACAAGATAACAAGTTATTCTAGTCATTGTGAAAATGCATGTGAATATGCAAGAAAAAGACCTTGTAAATAGTGGAGATTTAATTATTGGGACTAGCTCACTGCAAAAGCAGAAGCTTGTGACTTTAAAATTAATTGCTCATAGATGTAAAATGTCTATTTTTAGTATTAAGCAACTGTACAGTTATTTGTATACTTGAATAAAATTAAAAAGAAGGCAAACCATAAAGCACAAAGAATCAAAGAATCTCAGAATATTCTGGGATGGAAAAGACCGACAAAGATCATCCCAGTCCAACTCCTGGCCTGGCACAGGGCACATCAAGAGTCCCACCGTGGGCCCAAGAGTATTGTCCAAATGCTTCTTGAACTCTGTTGGGCTGGTGCTATGGCCATTTCCCTGGGGACTCTGTTCCAGTGCTCAACCATCCCTAGGTGAAATATCTTTTTGTAATATCAACCTAAACTTCCCCTGACACAGCTTCAGGCCATTCCCTCAGGTTCTGTCACTGTCACCACAGAGAATAGATCAGTGTCTGCCGCTCCCCTTCCTCTCACTGTTGAGAGGAATTATAGGTTGCTCTAAAGTCTCCCCTCAGTTGTCTTTCCTCCAGGCTGAACAGACCAAGTGACCTCAGCTGCTCCTCGTACAGCTTCCCCTCCAGACCCTTCACCTTCTCTGCTGACCTCCTTTGGACACTCTCTAAGAGCTTAATTAATGTATTTTTTATATAGTGGCACCCAAACCTGCCCCTGATAGCATAGGGTTAAAATGTTTCTAAAATCATGGGAATTGTATACAATAGATTCAGGGGGGGTCGAAAAGAAGATTGGGTCTGGTAGCCCTGGGAAAGGGAACTAAGCCCTGGGAACGAATATTGAGCTTTGTTTATTTCTAGATCATGTGAAGGTACACCTGTGTAATCATCATATGATAAATGATATGATTGTTAAATGTAACAATTGTTTGGTAATTGAATATGATTATTATAATAAGAATCATGAGAAACAATGTAATCGTAACAAGAATCATGAGAAAGGATATTTAGAGGGGCCTAATGAAAATTACAAGAATACATGCTTGGATAAGATCAATGTAAACAATAGAACAATATGGGTTTAATAATTAATACATAGTTATATAGTGAAAAGGGTATAAAAACATGTTCATCTCGGATCCATGTCGCAGTCAGATTTGGGTCTGCACCCCTGATTCCCAGAGCTCTTCAATAAAACACCTGAATATAATCATTCTGTGATTATGCGTTTTGAACGCCCCAGCTCAGAGCAGAGCAGGACAATCCCCTCCCTTGCCTGGCTGGTGATGCTGTGCCTGGTGACCCCCAGGACAGGGTTGGCCCTCCTGGCTGCCAGGGCACTGCTGGCTCATGGTCAACTTGCCATGGACCAGGAACCTCAGGTCGTTTTCCATGGCACTGCTTTCCAGCCTCTCATTCCCCATTCTGTCTGAACATCCAGGGTTGTCCCATCCCAGGTGCAGAAAGCCAGATAAGTCCAGCACTTATCTTTGTTAAAGTCCATATGGTTGGTGATTGCCCAGTCCTCTAGTTCGTCCAGGTCTCTCTACAAGGCCTCCCTGCCTTGGAGGGAATCAACAGCTCCTCCCAATTTTGTATCATCTTCAAACATACTTATTATGCCAAACCCATTAGTTTTTATTGTTTTGTGCTGAACATTTTCATAGAAAAAAAAAATTGAAATAAAATAACGGGTTACCCATATATATGAAATTTTTCACGGTAATGGATATGTACAGTATTTCCCTACCTTCAGTTTAACCACTGCACAGATTATAATTTTGTGGTGGTAAGGAAAATTGCAGTATATGCTTTAAGTATAGGGATATTTATTAGGAGAAAAATAAAGAATTTAGGGAATAAGCAGTAAAAGTGAAGAAAGAATTTTGGAGGTAAATGAATCTGCCATTATTACTGTGGGAACATTCCATCCATTTATCATACTTCTTCCAGTGCTCAGTTAGCTATTTAGATAAATTAACTATGCATCATGAACTCAATTCAACTTCTAATTTACTTAGTGAATTAAGCAAACAATTATCACCTACACTATTTCTTTGAGCCTTTTCAGACCATTAGAATTTACCCATTGAACTGATAAGACAATTCTATATCAAGTTATGATTCTATGTAGAAATCAACTTTTGATGGGAAGGGGTGGGAGGAGTCACAATTAGGTCTCACTAGCATGATGTCACACTGTTGATGATTAGTGTTTGTCTAAAACGACAGCTTCTAGCACTGACTGTGGAACTTGACTTTTCCTAGTAGTATAAAGCAGATCATGGGATATTTCTGTACCTAATAGCCATATTTTAAAGGCATGAATCAGACAACTCTTGAATGAGGGGACATTAAAACCCTGTATTTTCCAATATTAGTGGTATTTTGTCACTGCTGAGTTTGCCTGAGCATGGCCATCTATTTTTACTACTGTTATGTTGTCAGTCAGTTTGCGGTAGCTGTCTCTCATGCTCTTCCCTCAGAGCACGTGGCACTAAAAGCTTTAAAAGTATAGTCAGATTGGCAAAACAGAATGCATAAAACCAAAGCTTTAAAGTTGCATTGTGAGTCAACCCAAAATCTGAACAACTGTGATAAAATTATAGCAGTCACATATACTTAAATCTTCCTCTTAATATCAGCTGCAGAACTGAGTGATGATTCAAAGCAAAAAAAAATCCCCTGATCTGACCATGATATAGACAAGTATTCTAAAGCTAATCTCCTTTTATAGACATCAGAGATCAATATAGCCTATTGTATCTGAGTCATAATTTCATCATAAATCAGGTGCCTAAAGCAGGACAGGAATTTTTAATGCTGCCTTGTGCTTATCAGCTAAAAAGGAAGGTCAGAAAAATTAGTGGCTACAGGTACTTCTAGTTGAGGTAAATACATTGACAGTAATTTTTATCCTGAGAAACACAGACTCATTTGCCTGCTTGTTTTTGCAACAAATTTAATCCAAATCAGTTCACTTAAAACATTTATTGTAATAAACCCACTGTAAACTACTTTTTCTAATTCATAGGCTCCTTTTTCACCTTTCTTATTTCTCCAAGGAGGAGAGAGGCATTGCACCAATGGTGCTTGCTTTTTTTCAGGTTTTTGTGCTGTTTAATACATTCCTCCTTTGTGTTCCATGCATCAGTTCTGCTTGCTCTCTTCATCAGTATTTGCAGAGAGTTGCAAATATTGCTCTGGTAATTTTTGTATTTATTCCCAAAAATTTCCCCCCAAATCGGAAGGCCTAAGCTTTTACTTTTGCCCCTGTAATTCATTAGCTATAAAAAGTGATAAAATTAGTGTATTTGTGGACGGGGCAGAACTGTAGTTACAGGTAACAGAAGTCACAGAATACTCTGAGTTGGAAGAGACCCACAAGGATCAGCAAGTCCAACTCTGAAGTGAATGGTCCATACAGGGATTGAGCTCAAAACCTTGGTATTATTAGCACCATTCTCTGAGCAACAGGGCTACTCTTACACAAGCAGTCCCTCACAATATTCTTGGAAACAAATTAAGATCTTAAATGGTATAGTGCTCTCTATCAAATCTATTAAAATAAATGTAGAAAAAAGCCCTAATTATTAAGTAGAGATTGATGTTACTCACCACACCAATACACACTCCAAGAAGGAATATGTTAGAGGAACCTACCTTATGGGAGTGGACTGGACATTTATAGGATTGACTGCCAGTCATAGGTCTCCATATCACCCTAGCAGCTCATTTGCCAAATCTTTGCTTCCCTATCAAAATATTAATTTGGGACTGATAAGCCAGACTGGTTTCAGCATAATTCAACATAGAAAATGGCACATGAACCCCCTCTCAACCCACTACAGATACCTTGCAAAATAGGGCATTTTGTGAGTTGTTTGATCACATTCCAAGGCAAAACATCCTATTACACACTGACCCTGCTTTAAGCAGCAGGTTGTATTAGAGACCTCCTGAAGTCCCTTACAACCTGAATGATCTTATGTGAGCCTGTCCTATGATCTTGTCACTCTATTACTATATTCAATTTCTAAAAGTGCTTCCATTTTCCCATACAAAGCACTGCCAAAAAACATAACCTCAAAACATCAGTCACACCGTCAAAACTTAAATAACCTTCCAGAGGTATCAGACTCTGAAGAATGATTTCTGCTGTGTTGCTGTTTCAATACCACCTTCTTGAGATGTAAATGTTTTCCTAAAATAGCTTCTCATCAATTCTCAAAACAGACAGAGTACATCACCAGCAACCTTCTCCAGGTTTATATTCCATTTCTTCAAAGGTCAGCAAAATATTTTAGATTTCATCTGGTGTTATTCTTACACAGGTATCTATTTCCTACTGCTGACTCATATTCAGATTCTTGCAAAGTTCTGAGGATGTCATAGTTTTATGCTGCACCCACTCATCCATAAAATAAACTTTGGGTTCTTCCCTTTTTTTTTATTTTTCAGTTAGCAAAAAATTTTGCAAAGCTTAACTATTGTAGTCATGCATTGCTAAGCATGAAATAATTCTAGGTTTTTAATTTCAGAACTGACTCTCACAGTATTTGTAACAACTAACTTCCTATGGGAATTGTACCATCTCATTCCTTGGGAAAAACAGGTATTTTGAAGGGAAATGAGACTTGAGGAAGCTGAACATTAATTTAAACAGTGGTAGGTGTATGAGACATCTGAAGAATGTGTAATGTTAAATTTCTGACAGGAATGGATTAATAGAGGAGCAAGTGGTGAAAGGAGTATGATTAATAGTTTCACATGACTAATTCATTACATTGTGTATGATGCTGTTACATATTGCCTTGCAGGTTCTTTTGGAATACAGGCACATGTTTAATTCTGAAGAAAATGCTGTGCCATGCAGTTTTCTGCTGCAGTTGCTGTGCATACCAGCTGAGACAAGTCCTGTCTTGAACCTGAGAACTTTTACTTTTCCTCAGCCTGCTAAAGTGATGACACTGGAGACACAATTACTTCCCAGGAATATTCTATTGAAACTTCTGAACAAGATTACATCCACATACCGTATGCTGACACGTTTAACTCAAGAGCCAACACATACCTGCAGTAGAGAAGCAGATACCAACAAAATACCAGATCAACAGCTTCCATTTTATTCCAAATTCAACCCCACAAAGCTTCTCAGGATCTGTTTCCTCACAGCCACAGTAAGGAGTAGGGGACCAGTATCATAGCATGTATCTGTCTTGTTTACTGGGCAAATTTATACACTTAATCATTTGCAACTGGGAGCCAGAATTTTGTATATACTCTTCCTCAAAGATTTAGAAGCCAAATAGGAGTGTCTTTCAACTAAAATATTTTCTTCTCTGAATGACTCTGCAGTTTTATCTACAGTTTGGAGTTTTTGTATGAACTTAAACCCAGAAGGCCTAAATTGTGCAGAATTTATGAGAAGTAGCCACCATCATTACAGTTTCTATTTAAGGAGGTGAAATAATGAAAAGTAAATTAGGATTTTTGTAGCTAGGTCCTTTCACTTTTTGAAAAGCTATGTTTTGCAAATGCCACATTCTTTATTTTCAAATTGAAAGACATTCAAACTATTTAATAAAAACAATTTGATAAAATATTAATGAAACTAAATAATTGGAAGTTATTTAGCATTACTTGGCTAAATGCTCTAGAAACCAGAACCCTATGACTGAATAAAGTTTCATGAATTTGAGAAAATCAGTATGTTTCTTATGGGGAAAAAAACCTCATAAAATCCAGTACACATATGTAATGGCTGAGTGCAGTGGATATGAATGAAGTTAAAAATCAGGTGGTGAAGGGTTGTAATCAGCAAAAGAAGCAAAGGACACTATAGAAATAAATTGTTAATAAGTATGATGGGGGGCCATAGAGCTTTGTGTTTAAGGATTCAGAAATAAAATTAATCAACATACTTAAAGCGACTCTCTAGATAGAAGTGGTAGATGCATTTCAAGCAGATGGTGGATTTCTATTCAATGGACTTTTGTTGCTGACTTTTTTTTGCAAGTTTGAAAGAGAGGTGATGTTATATCAAATGATGGATATACAACTGCAACTCAGAGGCTGGGAAATTGCTTCCACATTTCTTGCTCCCATACAGCCTGCTTCCAGAGGGAGGCTGGAGGAGAAATACCAAGTTGCAACAGAACTTGGCACAGTAACCAAGTTTCAAGTGCAAGACAGCTGAAGTTCTGCATACATATTCAAAGGTAAATGAGGGGATCTGTGTGGTAACAGCTTGTCAGCCTGATATTCATCCTGGGAGAAATATTAAATGGCTGACACAAGACTATTAATTTAAAAAAAAAAAATCAAGTACTAAAGAATTAAAGGATTAAAACATAATCAATAAGAGGAAAAATTCTTAATAACACCTTTGATAAAGATATACTTGGCAAGTTCCACAGGATCTATTTCCTGTTATTTATTTAAAACCTTGCTAACCAACTCATTCTAGAATAATATTTCAATTGAAAAAGAGAAAAAAAAGTGAGGGACAGAAAAAAGCAAAATGACAAATAAGTAGATTTAAAAGCTGATAAATACTTCCTTAAGCTTCTCATGGCAAGGATTAATAATCAAAGAGGGTGTCTTGTCAGCAGGATCGCACAGAATTTCAAAACTGTCCATACCTACAAAATTGTGGATTCTGCCTTGATGAAAGATGTATGTTGGTATAAAAATCTCTTCTTTTCAAATACCAAGAGTAAAAAAAAAATCACAGTGTCTGTTCAGTGTCACTCTGGATGATTTGACCAATTAAATCAATTTGAAATATGAAGTATAAGAAATCAAGCAATACAAAGGACTTAAAATACAAATCCAAAATATCTTACCAATACTCATGTTAGGAGTTCCATCTTTGTATTGCTTTTCTACAAGTCCAAACTGTCTGTGGCAATTTCTCATACCAACAGTCTCAAATGCTGATTTTACACACACACACACACGCACACACACACACACGAGGTAAAGACAGCAGGAAACAACTGGCTGGAGCAGGAATGCATGGAAACATTGTAATCAGAATATTCCAATTCCCTGAGACCAGGACAAATAAGTAATCTTTTGGGAAATTTGCTTAGAATTCACGAGATAAAATTTGAAAGATAGAGGCATGTGCCTATATTGAATGAAACTTTCCAAATAACTCACAATACTCTAACTCAAATGCACTTGAGGAACTACAATTTCCATTGTGCAAGTCATGGTGAATGTTAACTGAATACTCTGTATATCTTTGCAGACTTATTTGTGTAAACCCAGCAGCTCTGTAGCTGCCACTGATGATCAGATTCCCCATACAGCATACCTTGCACAGTAGCTTATTTCTTACAGTCAGTATCAAACTATTTGCCAGTTTCTGCAATCCATTTCCATAGCAATATTTGTCTAAATCCTCAGTTCTATTGATGACAGGCCATTATTTGTTATTAATGTACAGTCAGTTTACTTTGAAGTACCGAGTCTAAATCACAGACTTAGGTTCCTTAAGGTCCACAGAGAAGTGATAAATTTTTGCTACTATCTCAGAAATCAGACTTCTTTGGGATGTTAAAATCAGATTAATGTAATGGCAAAATGTCATACGTTTGCTGTGTATACCATCTGTACATCTGTAACTTCTTTGTCCTTCTTGAGAATATCTGTTTTCTGCATGGGCTGCAGCACAGACACAAGAAGCCAGGATACTAACCAGCAGCAGAAATCTGCTCTGACTAAATTAAAAAGTCCAACTCAACACACCACCCTTTCCCACCATCAGATTTCACGATGAAGAACATGATTATAACACATCTGGTGAAATGTGACTATGGTTCCACCATTATCCTCCTACCATGTCCAGGACAGAATGAATAGGAAGCAATGAGAACATACACAAACTTAATGAATCTCCAGGACATTGTATAGATTGCAGTAGTTTGTGGCTCAGATTTGAAGGAACAAAGGGATATCTACAAGCACCTGATTGTTTTCCTAATCATTTTTTGAGCCCTTGAGGCAGGAAGTTTCTCTCTGTAAAATCATATTAACTCTACGACATTCTATTAATCTACGTTTACTAATTTTACTTTTTGGAAGAGTTTGCAACAATTAGCTCTGTACAGACAGCAGAATCACTAATCTGTAGCCACCTAGATCACCTTTGAAACCTTAAAAATACTCCACCAGTGGCACTTCTGCCACTTGCAGGCATGTAATAGCACAGCAGTTTTATGTTGGAAATAGCTGAACTATTAATTATGTTAAGAAGTTTCAACTTAAATTAGAACTCTGTGGTGATTATCATCTGATCATCACAATCTCTATTTGTTCATTTTTCTCTTTTGTTCATGTTCTATACTTTTTCTACCAAACAATTTCACAGATTCCCTAACAAACTAAACCCAGGATTTCTATGCAGGAAGTCCCCAGTCTTTTCCGTGATGAACAGTAATGCAAAAAACCAAACCAACCTAAAAAAAACCCCTCCTCACATAATTTCTCTGCTGTGGTTTTAACCTTTAAGTCCTCTTTTTACGCTTTCATCATCAATTAGCTTTACACACTCTTTGCTTACTCTTTTCATTCTGACGTTTTTGGAAAAGATTTATGACTGCATTTTATGTTTAAAAGAAATTATTCCTTAGAAAATTTGGGATTTGCCTCAATATATATTTTGCACATAACTGCCTAGAGTTTCTGATCCTTTTTATTTTCTCTTTGCTTTGACTTGCATGCACAAATTTAAAGACAAATTACACATCCAGACCTAGCACTTCAAAGAAGTATTTCATGATCCTTAGTATTTCCTACTGCAGGTTGACACTTTCTTAAAACTATTCCCAAAGACTTCATTTACACTTGACTTGAAAAAACAAACCAAAGCATTCAAAAAGCCTGGAATTATATTTGCTTTCCTTTACTCAGTGGATATGTGGGCATTTTGTTATAAGAACATACTTAAGACAAATGAATAGATCATTAACTGTGATCAAAACAGACAAAGAAGTTATGACTGCTTTGATGTGGGATGTTGTGATTCTAAACAAGATTGCTTAGATTTCTTCATGGATTTTTCTTGGCTTAAAGGACAAATACTCTCAGCCTCATAACAATCTCATGATATATGCACATTTCCTAAGCAATGTGAACTGTGCAATTTATAAAGATTTTTCAAAGGGTTTCCAAATCAGCTCAAATTTCAGTATAAAGCTTCACCTACGTAACATTATTATGGGACCAAATCCTAGATGGAAATAACCCAGGCATGTAACAATTTTGGTTTTTTTTATATACCCCTTCATATGCTTTGTTTTTATACCCCTTTCCATTTCTCAGTTTTCCTTCGTTACACAGCATAAAGCCACAGAGATGTATTGGTTTAGTTGCAGTTACCTGAAATATCTCTACAGGCAGCACAGACACTCCTGCAGAAGCTTCCAGTGCTCCCTGGTTTGTACTGTGCCACAACAGCATCACAGAACAATTGCATGCTCACCCACCACGGCCCCAGTGTAAAATAAAGGTGCCCACTGGAAATGCCATCAATTAATTCTGAGGACAGAAAATACCTATTGCCACAGGTGTCATGGCAAGAGCTGGCAGGTCAGTCTGCCACGTCTGCTCTCAGAGAGGTTGTTGTGCTTGCCAGTGCTGTTATGGTTCAGCCGTACAGTCAGCACTGGGTCGGTAAAGAGGGAGAAATGCAGCTGCTTATTAGAAGCACTTCATGTAACACACGAGCTGTTTATCACTTCAGGGAATGCCAGCAGGAAGGTTCTTGCCTCCTATCTACCTTCTTCCCAATTAAGCCATCCTCAATGCTTGGCAAACACCAACATGCCAAGAGAAACAAAACAAAGAAATTGCAGTAGGAGGGAAGCATCTTTAGAGTAACAGAACTTCCTGTAAGCCAAGCATTGGTGAGAGGGCTGAGATTTGGGCAAGATATAGAACACTGAATGTATACATTTTATTTCAGGACTGCTCTATATACCTTGTTTTACACAGAGAATACTTGAGATTGCACAGTACATATTTATCTTTCATTTGAAAATTTATCTAAAATGTCTTTAGGTACAAACCTGCCTTTGTCAGAGGATAGTTAAAATACAGGTGTTATACTAACATACATTAAAAAAAAATATTCTTTTTATTTTCTTTTAAGTTTACAGACTGGAAAGGAAAAAAATCTAACAATGAAAAAAAGAACACCAAAATTTTGAGTTTGTTTCATACGTCTTTTAAAAAATTGTGAGCATTTTAATCCTTCTAAAAGAACCATAATAAACTTTTTTTTATAGTAAAAGCATGGGAAATCACTTTTTTTTATTTTTTTTTTTTAGAAAAAATGAACTGTCAGAGACAATCCATAATAAAGTCATCAAGTCATCAATGTCTGGACATGCAATTCTGTAAAAATACTCCAGTTCTGAAAGAGGAAGGGTTATATTCTCATTTCTGCTCACCTCAAGTATTTCACATGGGGCTTATCATCCAGCACAGTTATCCACAGTTATGACTCACTCAGTAGTTGGTGAGATGGCAGAGCAGGAACTTTAGGCTTTCCTGCTTTGTACATTTATTTCATTATTTTTATGAGCCAGCAATAGAATTCTTTCAGCTTATTGGTTGGGCCACTCTCCATAGATAATCCAGTGATGTCTCATTGGTTCAAAGGAAAGATAGGGAACTTCCCTGGAGAGAGAAGTAAATTCAATTTCATGTCTTCAGCATCAATAAAAGGCATTTTGAACTACTATTCCTATTTTTCCACCCATTTAACTATACTGTAGGAAGAGAAGTACTGACAGCAGCTCTTTCCTTCTCTTGGTAATTCAGTTTTTTACAAATATATAGACAGAAAGCTGAAACATACCATAAAAATAAATAAATGAGCCTTTTAAGAAAGTTGTGTTCCTTTTTTATAAGTGCACAAGTGTTTAGTCCATCCCAAAATAATTCTGAGTTTACACCTTTGGCAAGATATTTATCATTATATATTGCTCTTGGAACTAGAGAAAACTAAATGCACTAGAAAGCACACTAGAGAATTCTGACCTACACATCCTACATTCATCTCAGAAACAGGTAAAAAAAGCAAACAAAAAATAGGAACCTTAATTCAAATCATGAAAAAGGATCAATGATAAATCAATAGCAGAGTAAGAGTGGTGAACAATCCATAATTATCATTTAACTAGTGTTCCAGACAATTCTGTTCTTGCATAACTTACTATGTATGCTTTTGATGGGTGGGGGTTTAACTAAGCATTGTTGTTCCCCCTGGTTTCATCGCTAGCTTCAGTGATGAGCAAAATTGTGGGGTTTTGTAGTGGGTAGTCAGACTGTGGTCCAGGGATCCAGATGTTTGATTTCAGGCATATTGCTGACACTTAATGAGAACTATTTGTAGACTTTAAAGAAAAAGTTAGAGATCGATGCTTTGCAAGACAGCTTTATCAAATCATTAGGCCCTGTGGTTCTAACCAGGATCTCACTAATTAGCTCATAGCCTTAAATCAGTCTATCGCTTCAGACTGCCTCTTATCACCATTAGCATGCTCTTTGAGAAATCTGTACAGTTAAGCTTCTTGATTTTATACTTCCCTGGTGTTCAATAGGTAAAATGTCATGCTAATTCTTTATCATTTAAGTGTTTTCAAAGTTACATTAATTACTTATGCAATTGTATATACCTAATGGAGATAAGTATGTTTTAAGTGAACAGTATATACTGTATAATATCTGTAGCAACAGATATATGTGATTACCAGAGGTCACACTTGAAAAAGCGCTCTGGGAACAAGATTGTAAGAGAAAATCTGAGCTCACCAGAATTTGCCAGCAGATTATGCCAATAGATAAACTTTGCTTTTGACAGTTTTTTCAGGTAGTTACCAACAGTCCCACTTCACCCAAATTCACAGACCCTGATATTATGGTCACATATTTAGTATCTGAATTATTTATCATTCAAGAAACTACATTTCTACTGTATGTTTAGTTGACACCCGTAAAGGATCTATATTCCCACAGAGCTTCTGCACTGATCACCACAGTTACATTAATATTTATATTGGCCTTCAGTATTTTCTGTTTTAGTACTTTAGAGGAAGAAAATCCTAATGATCACGTATTAAATTCTCAGTCAGTTTTGAGGGAAAAGCACAAACATTGCTCAAGCTTATTTTCGTGTGTTCTTGAGATAAATTGTCAACACCTTGAGTCTTCACCAAGGCACTTATAAAGGCGCATTATTCTTTAGCCAGCTAAGTACAACGCCAAGGCTATTGTTTGATTCTAAACTGGAGAGGATCTTCTACCTAGGTTCTGGCAGAGAAAAGCCGCTAAGCCTCTCAAGTAATTCAAAACATGGTGTTGTTCTGTGCGACAGATGACCTAGTTCTCCTGGCTTGTAAACTGGAGGAGAAAGTTATTTATAACCAATAAAAGTATATTGTTATAAGAAGCCACAATACTCATTTTCTGAAAAAGATGGGATCCCACCTACTTGTTGACATGAAATCTTCAGCAAAACACACACAGTGAGACAGGCAACCTATATTCTGATAATTGTAGGAAAAAACAGATACCAAGGAAATCAATGCTTTTATTTCTGTAGTGTCTTTTCTTGCCTTACAAGTCTGTCTGGATTTAAGTTTTCACCTCAAATGATTCTTGGATATTACCCTTTCTGGTTATTTTCTTGTGTTATCAAACAGCCAGTTATATTAATTGGGTGCTATTAAAATGTTTCAATGCTTCCACGACACTTACTTCATCCATCACCTATCTCTGGTCACATGCACTGTAACACTCTTGTGAACGATGTTTTCCTTTCTATGCTGTTTGCTACAGCATTCCTCATCCACACCCAAGTAAAAATACAGTCACAGTCACAGTAACAACTCTCCAGGGGCAGTCAGGGCATGCTGTTCTATACCCATCATTAAAACAGTATTCATTTGTTCAATAATTCTGGGGGGAGCAGAACTCTTAAATTTCTAAATATTATTTGTAAAGAGCAAGGCATTAATAAGTTTAATACTTTAAAGGGGAGATGTTGACAATTTCTTCCACATGTAGATATTTCACTCCTGCTTCTGTCATATTATGCTATGACTTAGATACACTGTGGTATTTAAGAAAAAAAATGTCTACTGAAAATAGTAAAATACAGAACAATACAAAGATGGTAGGTGAACAAAATATTAGCGTACAGAAGAAAAACCTCTCTAGTGAAAGTTGTTCCATAACTGCCTATTGCAGGATTGATTCCTGCAATTATATTGACTGGTCATTCCTGATATCTGGAGATAAGGCTTAAGGGTTTTCGGGCATGAATTTAACTAGGGTTTTTTTGCTTTGAACACAAACTTTGTTTAGCATTGTTTTGAGCTGTAACAAAGCTGCCAGAGTTTCTCAAAATTCCAGCTTTTGGCAGTCTTCCACTACTGTCTTACTATTCCTACTGACATATAGGTACTTGTATTATCTGAGTGAAGAGTAGATTCTCTGGCTGTAATATTTGTCAGCTATCTAGTATGGTTTTATTCTCCTGCTAGACCTCACTTTCACTACTTCTGGCTCTCAGGACATACACAAGATTAGAATGTATCAGTGCTTCAGTGTTCCCTTAACTCCTTTTAAAAATATCGAGGGGAAATTTTAATTTAAAAAAGCCTGCCTGGACAGACTGCTGTAGTGTAGGTAAAAATAGAAAAAGAGAAAGCTTGAAAACTTGAGTCTGAAGGTTGAGACTATAGTGGATAGAGAGCAAGACCATCTCTAGTCATTGCCAATGAGTTTGCAGTTAAAATAGAACTCACAGCAACCATTTAGGGGTGCAGTATCTTGATGTTTTTGAGGGACCTGGATGTGTTCTTGGAAGAGCAGGGCAAATAATGAGCATCATAGCAACCCTTGATCTCTGTGCTCCAAGAGAAACAAGATATTAAGAAAAAGAAAACTGTGGACTTGCATAGCAAAAGGGATGTAAGAGGGTAATGCAAGCAGCAAGACAAGCCAGATGAGGTAATCTCTTTGGATTTCAGTAAACCTTTTGATACCATCTCTCACAGGACCCTTCTGGACACAATGTCCAGCACACAGCTGGATAAACACATGGTGGTAGGAGAGTAACTGGCTCACAAAGGGTTATAGTGAATGGGGTGACATCAGACTGGTGACCTGTCACTGGTGGAATTCCGCTAGTGGGGCTCCATCCTCGGCCCTGTGCTCTCTAACACCTTTATAAATGATTTGTATGCAGGACATGAAGGGATACTGAGGAGGTTCAGAGATGATACAAAATTGGGAGGAGTTGTTGATTCCCTTCAAGGCAGGGAGGCCTCGCAGAGAGACCTGGACGAACTAGAGGACTGGGCAATCACCAACCATATGGACTTTAACAAAGATAAGTGCTGGATTCTGCACCTGGGATGGGACAACCCTGGATGTTCAGACAGAATGGGGAATGAGAGGCTGGAAAGCAGTGCCATGGAAAAGGACCTGGGGGTCCTGGTCGATGGCAAGCTGAACCTGAGCCAGCAGTGCCCTGGCAGCCAGGAGGGCCAACCCTGTCCTGGGGTGCATCAGGCACAGCATCACCAGCCAGGCAAGGGAGGGGATTGTTCTGCTCTGCTCTGAGCTGGGGCAGCCTCACCTCCAGTGCTGGGGGCAGTTTTGGGTGCCACTATACAAGAAAGGAATTAGTCTATTAGACAGTGTCCCAAGGAAGGCCACAAAGTTGGTGAACAGCTTTGTGGGGAAGCTGTATGTGGAGCAGCTGAGGTCACTTGGTCTGTTCAGCATGCAGAAGAGGAGACTGAGGGGAGATCTCATGGCAGTACAACTTCCTCATGAGATGTAGAGGAGGGACAGAAACGGATGCCTTCTCTGTGGTGTCCAGTGACAGGACTGGAGGGAATGGCATGAATTTGTGTCAGGGGAGGTTTAGGTTGGATATTTGCAAAAGGATGTTAGCCCAGAGGGTGGTTGAACACTGGAACAACCTCCCCTGGGGAAGTGGTCATGGCACCAAGCCTGAGAGAGTTCAAGATGTGTTGTGATTCTTGGAGCTGTCCTGTGCAGAGCCAGGAATGTGCATTTGATAATCCTGTGGCTTCCTTCCAGCTCAGGATGTTCTATGATTCTAAGTAATTGTATTAGTCTTTTACATTGAGTAGTGTATTTATCCACAGCAGGTCTCCCATAATTGTTTACATCCCTCACCAATGGTGTGGTATTGCTATACAGATGCATAAAGCTGACTTTTTAGGTAACTTGTAAAGCAAGTTGCTAAGGGTCATTTTAAGAAGATGTATTATTATTCCATTTAGTTTTTATGCTTTGGGCACCTAATCACCACTGGTCATAAACACTTTGATGTCCTGAAAAAGTAAAAGAGTGGGGAAACCAGTGTGGTTTATAAGAATCGGAGTCTGTCATACCATGAAATTTTCACATGGTAATGCACAGGTTGGGGAAGGAAGACCTTCACTTTGCATACTGGCGAGTATGACAAGAACAAAATATTAGGAAAACCTAAACTCTCCCTTTGGGATGACATCAAATTCTCAATCAGAATGAATACTAATTCCTAATCATCGCACTAGTGGATTAAGAGTCTAGTTGCCCTTCCTCAATAAATATAATTTTAAATGCATTCCAAAATGAATGCACACAAGATACTCATTGTAATCTTGAGACTGAGTAGTTATGCAGTTGATCAAAGACTCTGCATGAGTACAGAGGAGCAGTTCCCTTGGGTTTACACACTTGACAGTCAGCATCCTTTACATGAGTATAGTGTCTGCTCGCACTTCAGATTTATTTTTTTCACCTGTGCTTCTGAAGTATGATAGGAAACAGAATTTTAAAAACCAATATGTAAAATTGTTCCTTCTGCAAAGTGAAATGCTCAAATTATTTATAGCTCTCTTCAGAACCAATATCTCCATGTTTCTGGATCACTAAAGAATTTGAAAGTGTATGATGAGAGACTGGCCACTTTCTCTTTTAGTTTTACAAATGGAATATATTTCAAAATGTTATACCCCACTATCAACTGTACAAAGCAGTTTTATGCTTATAAAGGTTTAACCCCAGCTAGCAGCTAAGAAGCAGCACAGCCCATTCCCCTCAGTGGGATCGGGTAGAGAATTGAAAAGTAAAAGTAGGAAAACTCATGGGTTGAGATAAAGGCAGTTTCATGTGTGAAACAAAAGCTGCATATACAAACAAAGAAAAACAAGGAATAAATTTACTACTTCCCATCATCAGGCAGATGATCAACCATCTCCAGGAAAGCAAGGCTCCATCACATGCAAAAGTGACTTAGAATGGCAAATGCCATCACTCAAAAGTTCTTCCACTTCCTTGTTCTGTCCCCCATTTTATATCTTGAGCATGATGCCATGTGATTTGGCATATCCCTTTGGTCATCTGGGGTCAGGTGTCCCAACTGTGTCCCCTCCCAGCTTCTTGTGCACCCCCAGCCCTCTCACTCTCAGGGTAGTAGGATAAACAGAAAAGGCCTTGATGTATGTAAGCACTGCTCAGCAGTAATAAAGTAATCTCTGTATTCTCAAGACTGTTTTCTGCACAAATCCAAAACACAACCCCATGTTAGCTAATGTGAACAAAACTAACTCTCCCCCAGACAAAACCAACACAATGATCAATAGAAAATTTGGGATGGAAAATTAACATTTTATATTGAAATTCAATTTGCACAAACTAGTGAATACTCTGTTTTAAAAATTGAGTGTTATCACCATCTTTACTTCACATAAGTTCTGGTTTTAGAAAAATGTGATGCTCAGTTATTTTACATAATTCCCTAATTAAATACATTTTCTCTCACTTATCATTACTTATAGTGTCTTGGTAAAGTACACTGTCAAATTTTGTATATCATTGATTGAAGATACATTGATGAAGATACATATGGATGCAAAAACAGAAGTGTTTAAATAATTCAGTTCTGTTAGTTTATATACTTCTTCCCATAGGTGATGATCCAAGCTAGTGAATATCCAATAAAGGCAGGACTGAAAACAGATGACATTTAATTTACCTTAAGAAAAAGATACGTGTCCGAGTCTAATCTTAAATAAATGTCATGGCACTATAGGGAAAGGATATGGTGAGTATCTGTTCCAGATGAGGCTAGTCAGGGTAATTAAGAAAAAATAAGAAACTCAGAACCCTTAATTTTTTGGGATTTAAGGAGGCTATTGTGTAAAAAAGGTAGACTGATAACAGAACCTGACAAAAAATAATCTTAATTGGCTCAGAAGAACAAGGAAGATAACCATATCTCCTTCTTCCCTTGCTGACATTAAATGGTAGATGATGAAGAACTTGAGGCTGGTGGTGGTAGTGTCTTATCATAACCTCTTGCCATTTCTGCTTGAGAAAGATTAGTAAATTTGACCTCAGGAACTAAAAGCATATTGGGAGACAGAGCACAGTGCTAAAGAAAAGGTATAGATACAAGGAAGTATATGCATATAAATCTTAACTGTAATACTAATTAACATTTCATCAGTTAACTGGACAAGGAGTAACTTTGTAACATTTTGATCAGTCTAACAGTAAAATCTTATTTTCATGCATAAGGTAAAGAGTTTTTTTTTTGCTTTTGACTGGATTTCATGTGTAAAAAGTAGTAATAGAATATTATTTCTCAAAATAGGACTATTTAAATACATTGTTTTAGGGACTAATTTACATTAACCTATCTGAAAAGGAGGGTTCCTTTCCTGTCAATTATTTTATATCAATTAATATTTAATAATTTTAGTATATTCTTGTAACTAGCACTATATCTTAATGTTACACCAGCAAGTTTATTTTTACATCTTTTTCCCAATGCCATTTAAGGAGGTTAGATGTAATTTACATAACCTTGAACTAAGATTTTCACTAGGGTAATTAGACTATAATGTGCTAGAGTGCATACAATGAGGGAGGGTACCCAGAGTTTAAGTTTAATTTCTGAACGTTTTAAGTATACATCTGAAATGTATATTCACGGAGAAGAATGAGTAAGTTCTTCACAAAAATTCTCAGTCTGCTTTTTACATCAAGACATGGTGGTAAGGCTTGTAAAGGTGTACTTTTGGGAATCCTGACAGCATGGTCAGAAAAGGAAATGCATTATTAGATAATTTAGAGTAGCCTCATAGGCAATATTAGGAACAAGTTAGGTTGCAAGGTCAAGTTGTCGCAATTTATTAGTACATTATATGATACCAACAACTGATGACATAGCATTAATCCCACTGACAATCAAGACCAGCATCAACCTGAAACAAATACAGGGAATATTACCTGCTGTAAAAACTTCTCTGAATGTGCTTGCTACTGATACAAAGACATTCAGTACTAAAATCCTCCAATAAGCAAAGCAGTGTGTATTTTTCATCCCGGAGGCCTTAAGAGAGTTTTCTCAGCATATAAAGAAATTAAAAAGCCCATTTGTAGAAGCTGAGTAAAGCAGATTCACAGTGAAATAACAGCTCAGGTTCCAAAAAAGGAGGTTTATAAAGGAAAAGTTTTAATCCGAATTTCTTCTTATTTTTTAAATACATGGCTTACATTATATATACCATGGAAATCCTTAGCAACAGGGACTAGATCTGATACAACTGCAGTTCAGTAACCTGAGGCTAATGCAAGACCCTGACATACCATTTATTTCTGTACAGCTATGTTTTCTGGTGCTGACATGTGCCATTTTCAAGTGATTATCCAGCTACTTTAACTCAACCAATGATGCAGGGCATCATAACACACAGCGGCTCACAAAAGGTTTTTGGCAAGTTGCCATTAGGTGATAGACAATGGCACCTGCTGATGTTTTGGCAAGAACAATATTACAGAACCATAAAATGGTTTGGGTTGGAAGAGACCTTAAAAATCATCTAGTTCAAAGCCCTTTCCAGCCACCATGGGCAGCGGTGCCATCCACTAGGTCAGGTTTTCCAGGACATCATCCAATCTAGCTTTGAATACTTCCATAAACAGTGCATCCACAACTTTTCTGGGAAACTTGTTCCAGTGTCTCAACACCCTTCAGATAGAGATTTTCCTCCTAACATCTAATCTAAATCTCCCCTATATAAGATTAAAATTTTTCCCCTTGTCCTATCTGCCCATGTGAAAAGTGCCTCTCTATATTTTGTATAAACTCCTTTTAAGTACCAAAAAGGTCATAATGAATGGTAGTCAGAGGTGACTTCCCATTCTATTTGGAAGATTTTTTTCTCTGATCACATCTATTCATCATTGTGTTTTGTGAGCTAAAAAACAGTGAGTGAGGGAAGACTGAGAGTGCTGGGGGGTAGCAAAATGATCTTGGAATTTCAGATTAATATTTGCTCTCCTGGATGTTCTGACAGAATTTACCCCAGAACTACTTCATATTATTTCAGTATAAATAGGTGGCATCTTCATTCAGAAACACATGGCCATCTTCATATGGATGCTTATCACCTCCAGGTCTCATTAACTAGATCAGTGTAGGTTGATCAGGTATCATATAGAGTGGGTGTATCACCATTTAAAAAGACTTCTTTTCATATTATGAGACTTCTCAATTCTCATGATATTTGAGTGGAAAGCTCTGTAAACATGGAAGTCTCCATCTGCATTAGAACAGCTGATGCAATCTGCAATTCTCTGTCATGCCTTTAAATATGCCTGACACTTGATCACAAAATACAGTCACATCCAGCACTTTTGTATGATGACATTCTGCAGTAGGATGACATAAATGTAGAAGTGCCTCTACGTAGAAATCCTTTTACTTAGGAGTACAAAAATTGTACTTTATACTTCCATTAGAAAAGAAAGACGAAAATTGCCATAAAGTAAATATTAGAAAGTTAAACAAAAGGGAGCATGAGAAGGCAAGAATAGAGTTTTATATTCAGATACGATAGAAATATGTGGAAAAAAAGCTTTGAAATAGCTACTAACTATAAAAAATTCTCTGTACCTCAAAAACTCTCTGCAAACAATGTACTCTTCTACTCTTTTCTCTAAAAGAGAAATTACTTATTTGTGATTGTAATCCAGAGCAAAACCAACACAAATCTATCCTCCTTCACACAGTTACTTTGCATTTTCATATTTTCATTCATTTAGAAAATTAAAAGCAATATTTAATTTATGTTTACTACTTAAGACATGGAAACATATTGCTGCTTTAATAACGTATGGAGTCTGAAAATACATACACATATATATATGTATACATGCATACACAGAAGCCACTTCTTTGTCTCCAAAGAAGGAAAGTTTTGGTTTATAACCTCCTATTTCTGTCCCTGCTGAAACCATAGACTATATTTTACATCAGAATTTAAAATAGACATGACTTTGTTTTCTCACCTTGAATGTGCTATTTTAGTTAAGGGAACAGTACATTTAATAGAGACACAGCCTAATATGATTGCCCTTGCCATCCATTGTCTCATGAATGAGAAGCTGATTTTACATGTCTAGGTTTATTGATAATGCTCACATAAATGAAGGATCGTAAAAGAATCTCTGTAAGAAGTTGCTACCTACTTTTTTGCTATTTTCTTTCCTAATTACTACCTTTTTCATTACACTTGCAGGTCTCCTCTTTTAGGCTGAATAAATATTCAGTAGAGTAGCTTTACTGGGCTTTTTCTCAGCTGTTATTGGTGTTTTCAATTCTTTTTGTTGGTGGTCATGGTTTTTGTTTGTCTGGGTTTTTAAAAATTTATTTATTTCATCCAACCCGACGGAGCTTTAGATGTCTCTCTTGCACTGTTCCTAGCATGGAAACATGGAAATTGCAAAATCTGTCATTAGGATTTCTCTTGCTCCCCTTTTTTTTTTTTTTTTTTTTAAGTAAAATTGATGTTGATTAGCAGATTCTTGCTTGTAGCTTCATACCATGGGTGTGTTACATTTTTTTACATTATGACCAATTCACTGATAAAGAATAATTAGAAACTTTCACAGTCAAAATGGCCCGTTTAGGAGGCCTTTTGTCATTGCACACACAAAAAAAGATACTTTACTTAACTTTGGTAGTTAAAATTTGGGGTCTGCTGCAGTGAATTGGACTATGGATATTTGTAACAGATCCTACTCCAGGGCATCCTTGACATCTGCTTTATTTTTAAGGTTTCAGTTTATCTTCCTTGACCTTGGTGCTGCATACTGTAAACACTTAGTTTGAACTTACTCCAGTCTTTTTAGAGTCCAGCTGTTAGTAAATCTCTATGAATAATCCCAAAAGCTTCACTGTGAACACTGACACTGGGCATGTGCCCAACAAACAGTTGTTCTTGTAGCTCAAAAACACACAAATATTGATTAGATTCCAAAGAAAAACTGAGATTTTAAATTAACAATGGTAGAAAATAAGTACAAACCATTTGCAATAATTCCTCTTATTTTACTAATGCTTTCAGAAGTTAGAGTTCCCCAAATAATTGTCATAAACAGATTATTGTATGTGTGGATCCCACATACATGTCTTCTGTACTCCCTGAGAAAGTATTTGACTACAATACAAAGAACAGTATGGTAGCTTAATAGCTGACCTTTCAGACCAAAAGCTAAACCTCATTCTTTCTCCCATCTTTGAAATGAGGGCTCACATCATTGTACAGAATGATATTTAGAAATTATTTCAGAATTGTCAGAATTGTGAAACCAGACACTGGACATTTTAAATAAAACTGAAGAGAAACTGGAAGTAATTACCACAGGATTTTAATGGAAGCAAATGGGAAAGTTAATAGTGTACAGTCACTAATGTAACATTTTGATTTTTTTAAACTCTCATATTTTCCAAATATTGTAAAGTATTCTTGACAAAAATAGAAGAAATGATACTGCAAAAATGAGTAGCAGGGCTTGCCATTTCTCGTTCATTCTCTTCTAGTAAAATGACCTGATGCTCTAAAAATTGCTGCCTCTGCTCTTTATTCATATCCACTATTACTATACCAATATTTTTTTCCAAGTCTTGTATTTACATACACATTTTTCCATGGGAGTCTAAAGAGTAAAATTACATGAAATTTTCTATCTAAAAATACAGTAGCTCTATGTGAAACTTTTTTTTGTAAAATAGCCTCCATCTAATCAGTCCATAAGAAAGTATGTTGGCAGAAATACTCTTAGAATAGAGAATCATTTTGTGTTGCTTTAGTATAAGTTAGACAAAACTATGTCTTATGCTTATTTTAATGATAAATTACATTAAACACATAGATCCTGACTTATAAGTTTTTCATAGTTCCTGGGCAATAAAAGTGTCTTAACTAAATTTTACACTGTTGTATAAAAAATATTTCTCACTTGACACATTTTAATGTCAAGCAAGTCTGACTCTTGTACCCAATCTGCCATCGCCCTGAAAACCGTGTTGTTGCCATAATGCCTTGTCCTATAAATCCACAATTGAAAACAAATTGTGGTAGATAAGATACTGTGTTACTTCTAGGATTTTTTTTTACTCTTCTAGATTCAAGATTTCAGATCACACCTTAATAAATAATGAAATTTCATTTAAGTCTAGATTGGTAAGTGAATCACACAACAGAAATCAAAGAAACTTTGGCTGGCTCAAAGTAGAAACTGTAATAAAACTAGGATATCACAAAAAAAAAAAAGGAAAAAGAAAGCAGTTAAACCTTTAGGAAGATGAAAGGTCATGACAGTGAACATAACACAAAGAACCATCTGTTACAAGATTTAATAAGCTAATATTTTAAGTCAGTGACCTCTTCCTGAATACTAGATCTTTAATGACAAATCAGATACCAAACAAGTGTCTAATGCATCTTTAGTCACTTAAGTCTTAAAGATTTGTCTTCCTGACTCACTGTGGGCTTTACTTTGTTACTCAAATTTTTTGCAAAAAATGTACAGAACTTAGCCTGACTTTTTATACTCTACAATGGTATGTCATAGATATCTATACAGTGATTGTGGCATCCAGCAGCAGATTTAGTATATAATTATATATTCCTATTCAGTTTGAATCATTAAAACCAGAATAGCCATAGCTACCATTTACCTAGGAAGCCCACGTTGTTTGTTCCTAATTCCTACCACTTGATACGGGCCGGAGGATTTCTTAAAACTAAAATAAGATAAAAGTGCATACAATCTTGATACAGTCACAATATCTTAACTGGAGAAGTAACATAATCTAAAGTATGCATATTTTGTATGTCTGATGCAAGGAAATACTCCAGAATACTCCAGGCTTCTTCTTCATTATCAGTCTTTTTTCATGGATTCTTCTTTTTTTTTTTTTTTTTTTTTTTTTTTTTTTTTTTTTTTTTTTTTTTTTTTTTTTTTTTTGGTTGTGGGGGGGGTTTTTTTTTTTTTTTGTTTTTTTTTTTGGTTTTTTTTTTTTTTTTTTTTTTTTTTTTTTTTTGTGTGTGTGAGCAGGGGGAATATTCTATGGTTTGTTTAATCCAAGCTTGTGTACAGAACACACAACATTTTCTTAATGGAGGAAGAGGCAGGCATAGTTCTCATGTTTTGCGTCACCTTTAATGTCTCTCAGATGGAAAAGAGCCTCATGACTTCCTGTATCTCCCTTTATTGAGTACCTCTGGGTAAGGAGATGAATGAACAACCTGATAAAATCAAAATTTTGTGTGGAGTTGCAGAGACAGGAAGTTGTCATGCCTAGGGTTTCTGAATGTCAGCTACTGAAAGAAGACTAAAATTAAGATGGCTATAAAGCTTTGCCAGAATGAGCCAGTTACTAAAGAATATCTACCTTGAGAACTTCTGCCCTTGTGTTTTTAGTTCTAATCAGTGTTATGCAGTTGGGACTGTCTTAAGAAAGGAAAAGGGCAATACTTAATATTCTGCAAAAGTCCATGTTCAACACCCTCTCAAATAAATGTTTCTGTTACCTGACAGCTGGAAGAAATCTCTGCTCACTCTCTGCATATTAGGGTGAAGAGATTATGAAGTTGGCCACCTCAGTGTGAAACAAAGTCTTGCTTAAAAATATTAACATAAAATGATTATCAAGTAGAGAATCACTTGCTTTCAAGATAATTTGCAATTGTTTTCACATCTTCAAGCAACTGTCATTTGAGCAGATCAATTATGCTGCTGCTTTAAAAGTAGACTTCGTTTAGAGCCTGCTTCCTGACACAAAGGATTTCAAGTTCCTATTACAAGCGCTTTTATAATTAGTGAGAGAGAGCAAAAGAATAGGTAATAAATAAATGAGATGCTGTCAAGTGAAAAAAGTTAAACAAGTTAATTTGTACCTTGTTCTTTGCTAAGGTTTACTCTATGGTGTGTGTGTGCATTTGCATATAAGACCATTTAAGCAAAATATACTTCCATTTTCACAGACAGGACAAATGTACAGGCACAAAAGAAAGGCTGGGTGTCATTCATGGCTTAGGAAGTCGTGCTTTTGAGAGGGGTTCATTGAGATCAGTTACAACTCAATCCTTTTAGTGTCTGCTGCCTTCTTAATACAAACATCAGCCCTTACCATAATTGCAGTAATTTAGATCAATGGCTTTTGAAAAATATGTGACCAGATTAAATAACCTAGATTTATCTATAATAGCACATTTCCCTTGCTTAGTGTGGTTTGAGGTAAACTCCTTGAGTAACATATCCAGTTATGAAATTAGGGTTTCACTGCCCCAAGGAGCAAAATTCACGCTGTTAAATTCTGGCATTTATGTGTAGTATTAAATTACTATAGTAATCATTATTTCATGAAGTACATCGTCAGCTGCAAAAACATGACCAAAGAAATCAAGAAAAGTTCTCATTCTATACTTATTTTACTAAAAATGTAATTTATTTCTCAGAATTAGTATACTCTTCCCTAATTAATCTCAAGACTTCTGAGATAAGAATCATACTCAGATTAGAACTCCTATACTGGTTCTAGTCATGTTTAGCAGAAAATATACTCATGCTTTCCTTCTATGTGAAATAGCCATATTTTCCTATTATTAACCAGAATGCAAAGCTTTATTCCTAAAGTAAGTCTTTATTGCATTAGAAATAAAATTATCAAGGAAAAGTATATTAAGTCTCCTCTATAGATGAAAGTCATAGTTAAAATATAATTATGAAAAAAAGTTGAAGGATTAGAAGTAATTTCTTAGCCACTTCAATTTCCTCCATGCTTTGAAGTATGTTTTATTTACGAACAGAAAAAAAAGAGAAGTAAAAACTCCAAAGTAATAAATAAAATACTTGTCTCCTAAGATTATATTCTAAGCAAGCAGGTATAAAGAAATATAGGATATCTGTAGAAGTTATTTGCACTTTTACATGGTGCTAGAGGCATGGTTTGTATTATAAAATACTCAAGGCCAATATCAATATCTGGGCTTACAACTTCAGAGCCCATACAAACTTCTAGCATCATTGAATTTCACCAAAATAATCACAGATCTGGGTTCGAATCACAGTCTGTGTTACAATCTAACTTTGCTGTAAGCAGCTTTACCTTGTCACAATGGTAGCTTCATATTAAATTCAGTATTTACCTTACTGGGAAGTAAGGATAAAAAAATGCAGTATTTGCTCATGAACTGATAAAATATTATTTACCTGAACTAAAAATGCCAATATTACTTCGTCCTCTGAAACAGTTCTCCTGTTTCTTAATGGCCCTGTTTTGCAAAAATTAAAATTCAGTGCCATTCCTGAAGCATACTTTCATGTGTATGAAGGTAGTATGTTTTTATGAGTTACAGAGGTTTCCAGTACACAGTTCCCCCAATATTGCTTTATTAAGAATAAAAATAATTGGCAGAAAATAAACTCCTTTGCATTCCAACTGATCCTCAGAGGGCTGGGTGAGGCTGGCCTTAGTTTGTGATTATAGCCAATTCAGCACTATATAAGTCCAGTTGCAGTCAAAAACTTTCACAATCACAGATTCACAAATAGTCCAGTTTATTGAAGTAACAAAAATTCAGTTTTTTAAATATTGTTAATAAATTCACTTAATGCTTTAGCACATGCTATACTAAGGCTAGCCAATGATTAACTGAAGTAAGATAGCAAGTCAAACTAAATAAACAAATCCAGCTTTTCACTAAGCTTAATTTCACTCTAAATTAGGCTTCGTTTTACCTGGGTATGCTCTGGTGCACTCAGAGAGATAAAATTGGTTACTTGTTGCTGCTAGTTCTCCCACTAGTTTTAGTTGAACAGTACAGCTGGCCTAAAACCAGCTATCTTCTAAACCAGTATCTTCTGCTGCAATAATTCTGTGTCTTAGGTAAGTCAGGACTACTTGTTTGACCTGTGAAACATGCAGATACTGCCTCTGTTTTCTTCTGGGCTTATGAAAGTTTTAAATTTACAGATAAAAACCATTAATCAATCTGTTTACTCCAGCAAATAGAGAAAGTTCAAAACTTAATTTTTAAAAAATTCAAATGGTTTCCACAATGGGAAAGTCTGTAACTGCTCTGTCCTCAAAATCTGTCACATCCCCACCCTCCAAGCCATCTTGACTGATGATAATTCATTCCAGCTGTTAAAACTATATTTTCTTTCTCCTTGCATTTTTTCTGTCATGCATCCCTGTTCCTTCACACCAAAAAATCAAAAACACAAACCCAAAATATCAAACCAGAACAAGTTAGAGAAAGAAACCATTGCACTATGTCCACTATTCTCCCACAAGGAGAATACTGAAATCCTGAGAAGACTCTTGGATGCTTTAACAAGCTGACTCACACAGTTATCACACTTAGTGATTTTAGTTTAGCTGCAGTTTTGGAAGACAAAGTAATCATTAGATGTTCACATGGCAGGTAATGCTTTTCAGGTCCTATAACGTGCCTTGAGTTGTTTTTATCATCTGAACTTCTAAAAAACTTATTTCTTTTTTATCTCAGTTGCTCAGAGCTTATGATTGATTTTGTGTTTGTGTAGTCTTTCATACTCTTAGAATCACATGAATATAGAATATAAAACACTTGACAAATACTGATGTAACTCCATTTATTTTCTCTAGTTTTTTTTCATATGAGAAAATATATTAGGCCATTTTGAGAAACTATTTTGAGTTTTTAAAAGTGATTTAGTACCACATGGGGGTTTTGCCTCAAAATCATCTAATGGGAAAAAAAAGAATCAATATTATTTTCTTGGATCACAAAAATGTCTTAAAATACATAAACACGTGACTCTGTGGACACTTATGTAATTTCATTAGGGTCCCACAAAATGTGGACATCTTCCCGCAGATTCCTGTAGAAAAGTTTCTCTCACAAGTTTCAAGGGAACTTATTCAACTGGGGATAAATATTAGGTTAGACTTTGAAGTTTTAGATCTAGCAGAAGTCAAAGAATATTTTAATATCATTTTTAAAAGGCTCCAATATCTCACTCTTAGTGCTACGTGTTTCATCCAAATAAGATGTTTTAAACATGACTTATAATTGGTAATGAAGCTTACCCTTGCCCAAAGAGACACCTTCAGCCTTGAGCTAAAAGTGCATGAAAATAATACGGAGCTGCAATGATTTATTTCTTTCACAGAACAGGTATTTTGCTCTTCTTCCTGAAATACAATCATAAAGTTTCCTGGTAAAAGCAATTATTACTGTTCCTATTTATTAAAATTTTTATTGAATTCTAGGGCAAGATGGCTTATAAAACAAAATTGATGGAGTATAGCTTCTAAAAATAAGGTTTTCTCCCAAACAAAGGTCAGTTTTATTGGCAGCGATACTGAGAGGAATGCTTAACTGGTCTCACTTAAGCAGTCTAAATTAGCAACACTATCATTTTAGAAACATTTTGAAGGTGTGTATAATGTTTCTAAGAATAGTGCTAAAGAAATGCTATTTAACATTGCAGATCTCCAGAACTGTCAGCCTCAGTATAATGCCTGACACTGAAGGAATCAATCTTCTCATAGTTCTAAAGATAGTAAACAAAAAATTGGTAAGTCTGATTTCATCTTCAAGGGGTGAAATTCAAAGGCTATTTACAGCCATGGAACAAAAACAAATCAAAACAAAACAAAACAAAACAACCCATCCTTTCTGTGTTATTCAAAATAGAAGTATTGCAATTCAATTTGAAAACAGATTGATTAATCACACACTTCCTGGTGAGCCATAGAATATTTCTCCACAGAAATTTGACCAGAAACTTAAACTGGAAGAAGGAGCAGGGAACTCTGGAGGTCTACATGGATGTCATGGGGTTCTGCAGGGAAAAAATTAGAAGAGCCAAAACTCAGCTGGAACTTAATATGGTTACTGCTATAAAAGGTGACAAAAAAAGGTTTATATAAACACATCTGCAACACAGGGAGGGCTAAGGAGAATCTATGTTCTTTAGTGGATGTAGGCAGAAACATAATAACAAAGGATGAGGAAAAGGCTGTGGTACCTAATATCTTCTTCGTCTCAGTCTTTAAAAGTAAAACCAAGTGTTATCAGGATACCTGGGCCCTGAACTGAAAGATGGAAGCCCAGAAGGATGGGAAAGAGAATGAAGCCCTAGTAACCCATGGGAAAAAAGATCAGCCACCCGCGATACCACTTAGACACTTGCAAGTCTATAGGGGCACATAGCATCCACTCAAGGGTACTGGAAGTAGCTGGTGGAAGAGCTGGCTGAGCCATTTTCCATCAATTATCAAGCATCCTGATAGGGGAGGTCCCAGCTGAGTGCAGGTAAGCAAATATGACAGCCATCTACAAGAAGGGACAGAAGAAGGATCCAGGGGACAGCAGGCCTGCCAGTCTGACCTCAGTGCTAGGGAAGGTCATGGAACAGATTGCCTTGAGCACCATCACGCAGCACAGTACACAAGATCATACCCAGAATGGGTTTATGAAAGGTAGGTCCTGCTTGACTGACCAGATCTCCTTCTGTGACAAGGTGTCATCCTTGGTGGATGAGGGAAAGGATGTGGATGTTGCCTACCTAGGCTGCAATAAAGCATGTGACACCGTTTCTCATGGCATTGTCCTGGAGACACTACTCATGGTCTGGATGGATGGGATCCCATCTGGGCTGGATAGAAAACTGTCTGTCCAGATGGCTGAGCCCAAAGACCAGTGGTGAATGATGCTACATCCAGCTGGCAGCTGGTTACTGCTGGTGTTCCCTAAGGCTCGGTATTGTGGACAGCCCTGTTTAATATCTTCATCAATGGCCTGGACCAGGGGATCAAGCACAACCTCAGTCAGTTTGCAGACAACACCATGTATGGTGGAAGTGTTGACCTTTTGGAGGATAGAAAGGTTCTGCAGAGGGATCTGGATAGGCTGAATCCATGGACCAAGGCCAATTGTATGAGGTTCAACAAGGTGAAGTGACAGAATTTGCACTAGGGTCACAAGCAGGCCATGCTACAGGCCTGGGGAAGAGTGACTGGAAAGCTGCTTGCTAGGGAAAGACCTGTGAGTGCTGGTGAACAGCCAGCTAAACGTGATACCCAGGTGGTCAAGAAGCAATAGTTAGCTGGCGGGATGAGGGCAGTTTTTGTCCCTCTGCATTGGTAAGGCCACATCTCAAATCCTGTGTTTGGCTCTGGGGCCCTCACTGCAAGAAGGACATTGATTGAGGTGCTACAGCATGTTCAAAGAAGGCAACAGAACTGGTGAAGAGTTTGCAGCACAAATCTAATGAGGAGCAGTTGAGGGAGATGGGGTTTAGTTTTGAGATTCTATTATTCTATCTACATCCATACAGATTTGCCATATAAACAACTTATTATTTACTCATTATAAAGATTTAATATTTACCAACAAAAAACAGCACAGAACTACCATCATGCTTTCCATCATGTAATCTCCTATAAGAAAAAAAATGCTGGGAGGGAATATTTGCCATTAGACTTTTTTAATATATATTGAAGAAAGACATGATACCTTTAAAACAATACAAAACATCCAAGACCTGAGTAGAATAACCTTAGAGTCTTTTCTTTCAACTACATAGAAATATGTTTGTATACCACAGTGCAAGAATTAAGGTGATCTCTGTAAGATTATCTCTGTAACAAAAAAGACTAAGAAGATCACTATATAGAGTCCTCAACTTCTCTAACTTGTTCTAATGAATTAAATGTGTAAGGAAAATAAATTGGGTAGAATTTAAATAGACCAGACTATCCTAATTGACTGCTCAAAAATGTGCCCTTTCACTAATGGCTTTGTATCTGTTTTGCCTGAGTGTATTTAGTCTTGTGTCTATCTAAAAAGGGAAGCAGCAGATCCATTATAAAGAGAATCTTCAAAACACAAATGCATAAAAATTAACAAATGTTAATGAAATCTTCTTCAGGGTGAACCTAAAGTACACGTATAACACACAAAACCAGGCTCAACCTTTCTAATTAAATTTTTAAATTGACTACTTTTAATGTATTGGGCAATCCCCTAAAATTTTAAAGTCACCTTCGAAATGTAATTGTGAAGGATCATTTACTCTGCTTCTTTGCCTTTGTTTAGAGTATGATAAATTATTCACCTCATAGACACCACTAAAACTCAGTAAAGGTGATTAAAATGTGGAAAAGTAAAGATTCTAAGATGGAGCTGCAGTGGAAAGGATTACTTCTTTGGGGATAAAATGCAAGTAAACAGCTGCAGATGTTATTAAACCATAGAGTAGAAACCCATTTAAAGGTTAACATAAAAATTAAGATTTTTTTTTCATAAAATGTTCAAATTTTGGAACTGACATGATAATTAAGGTCTTAGGAGCCCAGTGTCACTGCAGTATGACATTTCTATATGTTAATGGCACGTCTGATCATAGTCTGTGTAGGTTGTAATAGGAAGTTGAGAGAATCAAGAAAAATGCTGTAGATATCTAAAAAAATATAGGATAAAAAAATTAAGTTATATATGCTTATCTGGAGGTCAACATGAGAGAAACAAAGCTGTAATCAGATATCTGTCATATTTAATTAATGGTCCTAAAACATCACTGAAAGTACAGAGCTGGCTTAGCACTTTTCAAAAGCACAGAGAAAACTGAATTTTGCCAGGCCTACAATATAGGTCTTTGTCCTTGCAGTGTTGTCAGATGAGGTATGAATTAATTGTCTGACATATTAAAAAAATACATATACACATAAATACATTCAGATTGATATGGAGAAGTTAGTTGTCATTGTGATCTTTTAACTAACCTCACAAAATCATTCTCTGTTTGACACAATTAGTGCAACAGAGAAAAACATGTGCACCTGTCTGTGTGAACTGCTGCGTAGACTGCTGCATGCCTTCGTTCTCTCTGTAACCTGAACCTAATACATAAAGGCACCTTTGTTTGATAATGTCGAGGTGAAAAGTAAACCAGTTTCACCTGCAGTAAAAGCTGACCTTCTGAACTACAATATAAAGTAAAACTAAACCTAAGCATGCAAATTTCTTGAGAGGAAAAAAAAAAAAGAAAAAAATCCCCAGATAGAGACAGAAACAGACAGTGATGGATTAGCTGAATCCATAATGAGTGCATGTATTGCATTTTAAAGTAGATTGACTTGACTTTTGTTTTCAGGACAAATGTCATTTGAGCACATGTAATTAAATATGCAACTATGTAGTTTGATTCCAGTTAAGTTTCATCTACATTAATAATTTGTTGCTAGGTCTCATCAAACATAACAGTCTTTCTGCTACTTATAATTTTACTGAAGACAGAACAGGGAGAAAAGATAAAAAAAATATAGTAGTTAAATTTTAAAAAAATTGACATCACAGTTATATGTTCTTAAAATTACATCTCAGAGGAGTTGCTATTTTTTTAATCATTAATTTTTAATATCTAAACAGAAAAAGAATATACAAAGATACAAGAACAGGCAACTATTTTGCAAAATAAGAATGGTTAGGAAAGCTCTTAAAGAAATAATCTGACAAAGACTGTTAAATTCAAATACTGCCTCTGGTTCAACTTGACTTTGAGTTACATATTGCTGGAGGCTAGGAGAGAATACCACAGATGTACTTTTCACAATCTGCTGGTAAACATCAGTTGAAACAGTTTAATAGTTTAGATAACTTTTACATATGGTAAAACTGTGCTTATGTTAAGGAACATGTTGATGCAATATTAGAGTGGATGAGCATAGGATTACTTAAATTATATCTGAAAATTATCTGTTTAATTTTTGCTAGGGATCCTTTTTAGTACAAATATTTTCTTACAATAACATTTTTGTTCAACAATCTTGCTTCAAATTACCTGTATTCCTGCTCTATATTTAGAGCAAACAACTCACTGTAGTAGCCTAAACTGAGAATTATGGGATGGCTCCCATGAGTAAAGTGAATGGAGAGAGGGATTTTATTACTCTAAAGGGTTTTTTTTATTTGTTTTGGAAGGAAAGGATAATTTTGGCCTTTTAGTGAGAAAAATGTGTCCTCAGAAAAGCAAAACTTAAAAATTTGTCATTCACTTGTTTTAATGAAAATCTGTGAGAAGCCCTTTCCCCTGTGCCCAACTTCTACATGACTCTTATATGATCTTAGAAGAAAGAAAAGTGTGTTCTTAACTTAAACTTGCCCTAAAAAGTCACACTGACCTCTGCAAAAGTCATGTGTGTTCTTTGTGAAGATCCCTGTGTACTATCTAAATGGGTGGAAATGGTTCTTATTTCTACACCTTTTGTGTGTGTGTGTATGAAGGCAAAAGTGGGAAAGCAGACGCTCAGATGCTGAATACACCCATAAAAATGTACAAATAATTGACACTTCCAAACACAAATGTCAAGTGCTTGAGGATGAGAAAGACCAGATATGCCACCAGTGTGGTAAAATGGACTTTATCCAGGGATCACCTCGAGGCAAAAGAAGATGTCTGCAGGGGAAATTAGTAGAAAAGATGCACAATAGCATAGATAAATAGGCATACAAGCTACCAATACATAACAAGAAGGTTTGCATTACTTAGAGTAAGAGAACAGACAACAGCTTTGAAGAGGTGACCTTGTAGGTCCTCACTTGTTATTGTCCTGCCCCATTGCGGCGCTGGTGTGGCCTCACCTCGAGTCCTGTGTGCAGTTTTGGGCACCACAACATAAGAAAGATATAAAGCTATTAGAGATAGTCCAAAGGTAGGTTACAAAGACAGTTGAAGGGCCTTGAGGGGAAGCCATATGAGGAGTGGCTGAGGTCACTTGGTCTGTTCAGCCTGGAGGAGTCTGAAGGGAGACCTCATGGCAGTGTAAATTTTCCTCATGTGTGGAAGAGGAGTGGCAGACACTGATCTCTTCTCTTTGGTTACCAGTGACAGAACCCAAGGGAATGGCCTGAAGCTGTTCCAGGGGAGGTTTGGGTTGGACATTAGAAAAAGTTTTTTCACCCGGAGGGTGTTTGGGCACTGGAACAGGCTCCCCAGGGAAATGGTCACTGCACCAGACTGACAGAGTTCAAGAAGCTTTTGGACAATACTGTCAGGCACATGATGTGAGTCTTGGGGCTGCTCTGTGCAGGGCCAGGAGTTGGACCCAGTGATCCTTGTGTGTTCCTTCCAACCCAGAATATTCTATGATTCTATTAATCTCCTACTGAGAGATTCACATGTACAGGCATCTATAAACAGCAAGCCTGCTGGAGTATGAATATCTGCAGCAGTAGAACCAAATGCAATTTCTGCTGAATGATTGGTGATATCTCTGCACACCACACTGTTTAGATTCCAGACACCTCTGAAGATCTAATTAATAGTGAGCTGGCTGCAATCCAGATCTTGAGAGCTTTGACATGGCTAAACTCTCTACAAAACAAAATTCAGGTAATGGGCACTGGTTCAAATATGGATTGAAAGTAAATTTTGCCCAACAGACACTAAGGACCCAAAAATATCATGTCTTCCACATTTGCATAATATTCCATATTCCTTATGATTCTCCCAGTTTCCTAGTGAACACATGCATTTTATCACCGCCCATCATAGCCATAGGAAAAAAGTGGTGTCTGACTCACCTCTCAAAAAAACAATCTACCAGATATTAATAAAAGCTCATTGACCAGACACAATCTCTCATCTTAGACTATAGACCAAGTAAGAAAAAAACCAAGTAAGTAGGAAGTGTAAATGCACTTTAGCAGAAGCCTCAGGTCTGTCCTGCGAAGTCACAAGAACAAATGTGATTTCCCTTCCACACAACTGACAACATCTAATCTTTGAACAAACAGGATTAATTATAATGGCAATTAGTACACAGAAGCAGATACGAGCCCATAAACCATTTGTTAAAACTTCAAAGAATTAAAACATGGTTGAGGTTAGGAAAAAAGCACTCCAGGCCATCTGGTCCAACCTCTTGCTTAGTACAATCCCATGTCCCCTCCAGAGTACTGCCACTGAAACATGAATTGAGATAGATGAGTTTTTACTAAGAAGAACTTTTCAGAGCTAACAGTGTAACTAGCTACAGAAGTTTGTGCATTCTAATCCTGGTTTGCAAAAAACAAGTGGTATAATTAATGTTTGTATGTTGAAGAAAAAGTCAGATCCTAACTCACCTCAAGACAAATAGTTTGGCTTTGCTTCAAGACCACTGATGAAGGTAGATGCATCTCCCAAACTGAATGAAAAGCACTTGGAATTATCTCTAGAATGCAGACCTCTTTTCAGCATTTGCAAAGATGATGCTTTATATTTTGCACAAATCTTTGCCTTTTATTTTTATTTAGTAGCCACAATGACCTATCATCTTTATCTGTTCAAGTAGATTCAAGTAGATTCAACTTGATTGTTTAATGAGTTTCCGGCAATATTCTAGAAGTTTTAATAAGGAAGAAGTCTAAATCTCATTCATTGTAATTTGACATAAGCACATTAGATAAGATATGCTGAAATTGGTCCTGAAAAATAAGATTTAGGGCCATGTGTCACTTAGAGCATGTCACTACTATAAATTTACCTTCAGTTTTAACCTGGCTTTTAGCCCAGCTTTACATATTATTTGGAGAAGAAATCTTGTCTTATATTTGCATGAAAAACAACATGTTTCCTTTGAAACAACATGTACTTGTTAACACTAAGAGAATTCAGGTGTTTTGTTCTTGTTTGATAGTTTTTGTTCTTTAAAGGCAGATTACTTTGTAGTGAGGATATTTTAAAAGCTTATATGTGTAGATCAAAAATTTTGGTAATCTTCTTGCTTCATCCAGCTTTTCTGAATACTTGTTTCTCAGCTATCTTCCACATAGTGGAAGCTTTTGTTTAACGCGCAACTCTCTTCCATTTAACATGTTCTTCAGCAGCCTATTTCTACGATACCAAACATTGGCTGTTTAGTCAAAAAGCTCTAAAAATATGCCATTTCAACATGAATTAATAAATAATGAAGAATGACCTCTGATTCTGCTCATGTATGCTGTCATGTATGACAGCTCAGGGAGAAACATTTAAACTCTGGTAATAGACCAATATCTGAAATGTTACAATAAAATGTTCAGGAACTTCTAAATAAAAATGATTGGTATTTCATCTTTAGGAGCTAAAGCTAAAGGATGCGAGGGGGAGACAAAGAGAACCTTGAGATAAAGGTGTGTAAGAACAGGGACAAATTGCAGAACAAAGAGTGCTAGAACTAACTGATGTTGTCAGACAGTTGACAGTATGAATTTCTCTTACAAATCTATATGTTCTTTCACATGTTGCCAACTTTGCAAAAAAATAGACAATGGCACTGATGCAGAATAACTACCTTTATGAATGATGTCTCTAAATTACTCTTATGAATAAAATTGCATCAGAAGTATAGTCATGACTGATGTCAACAAAATTCTTGCTTTTGTAAACACTAAATTTTGTTGGTGCAGTTCTAAGCCTGAGATCACAATCTACTTTGTGAAGTTTCTTTCTAATCTTTGCTACTTGTGAAATGAGACAAGCATAAGGGAGAAAAGGACTTTATCATATAAAAGTGATATTCTTAGGGCAAATCATCATGAAAACAAGGAATGTCTGAGACATGGTCATTCAGAGCTGATACTAGATAACCAAAGGAGAAGCAGGGAATGGTCACACTTCAAGTATCATCAGAGTAAGGCAAAGAAGCATGGAATGTTTGGACACCTGAATTTAAGAACTCATCTTCATTCTGTTTGGTAGTATATGCACTTCCATAGATCAGCAGCAGTGTGCTGATATTCCCACCTGTACTGCTGTACACAGAAAAGCCAATACTGGGTCAAACAGAAAGATCCATCTCACTCTATACATAACAGTTTAAAAAAAGAATGTTTAGAGAAAGGTATAAAAATGGGTCAAACACCGTAAATTTTGTTCTCAATATACTCTCCCAGGTTTAAAAAATCAATGAATTTTCTGAGCTACAGATTAATATGCCTCCAGTAAGCAATCTCTTCCCACATAATTTTGGGGTTGACAAACTCAGCACAGCACTGAGTTCTGTAACACTTTAAATTTTCTTAACATACCACCACAAAGTTCCTTAACATAGCAGGCCAGGTGCTTGGAGCAGTGGAACAAGGCAGTGATGTCTGTGGCTGGGGCAGGGAAAGGGCTAATGGCCAGGGCTCTGAAAAGTCTCTGGAGTCCAGGAGGAGGTCCCTGCTGGGATGTCTCGAGGGCAGACAACTGAAATCTGCCCTGAGCCCAGGCATCCCAATACCAATAGGAGGGGAATAGGAGGGAGACAACCCACCTGGGATTCTGACAGAAGCAAAAGGCAGATTAATTTTTTGGCTTCTACTGAGGAAAAGCCTTGCCTACAGAAATTTTGTGGGAAAATCTGCAGTGACAACATGAATGGCATTAGTCTTCAATGACATCTAAGAAGTTGTGTAGGTAGCTTTGATCTTACTTTAACAAAAGCTGTTGCCCTGCCAGTGAAATCCTTGCTACATTTTGTTCTGTGAAGTGTTTTAATTTCACATTTTGTTTCTGTAAGTCAGAGAACTGAAAAGTAGATTATGAAATAACAGAAAGAATATAAATATAATTAATTCTGTTGTTAAACTTCAGATCAGTTGCATGGTGCCACTCTTCAGGCAAAGATGCACTGCTGTTGCACCAACACTTGCCTTGAAGAAAAATCAAGAAAATACTGCAAGTTAACTGTCTTCTTGGGTTATGAGCTCATGAGTGATAAATAGTCACTGAATCATTTTCAATCATTTTCTGACTTCATACAAAACATCAGTATGTAATTTGAATAAACAGCAGCAAAACTTGCCTCAGAATTGATTCCTGAATCTCTTTTCACTGACTTGCAAATATTTTATTTTTCAGACAGGTGTCTGAGGACTGTAACGCTGAAGCCTCCCGCATCTAAATTGCAACTAATTTCTGATTTGTCAGTCTCTTTCCCGATGAGAACTTTTTGATGCTTCATGTCCGCAGCCATAAAGATCTCAGATCCATAGTGTAGTGTCAATGCTGAACATCTCATATTGCTACAATCACATGGAACAACCCTGTGCTAAATGTTCCTCTCATGGAACCTGAAGCTGCAGAAGAAAGTGGAAAGGTCAGTGTCTTGCGCATAAAAGCTGCTCTCCAGGGATTCCTCCCACCTTCTCACCATGAAACCTGAGACACTGTCAGCACTTGTAGACTGCTGAGATTACAAACATAAGTAGCAAAAGTTAATTCACTTTTGCTGAGATACCATGTGTTATTGCACTATGTGGAAAATCCCTAGTAAAATGTAAAACTGGAAAGCAATAGTGTTGCTATTAGCAAAATAGCAAAACCTCAATATACTCTACAAATTAAACAAATCTCCACATATTTCTGAAAGTCTCCTGTGACTATTCTGCTTAATGCAAGTGCCTTTACATGTTTTCACTATACTGTCAAAATTTCTATGAAAGGAGTTATCATTTAATCCATACTTCTGTGTAAAATTAGATCAAATTCTATGGCCCTTATAATTTACCTTAGTAAATTGTTGAATGTGCCCTGATATATGAAAACATTTCACCATTTTTCCACATTTCTAATTATCTTTCCTCTTTATTTCCTCACTTTTATTTCCCTGTTGTTCCTTTGTAACACGTAACAATCCCTTACTACACGATGAAACAAGTAAGTTTCAACCACTGAGGCAAAGGCACTGATACATGTCTCAAGTTTTAGATTTTAGATTTTTGAAGAAAGGATAGGGAGTTTCTTCGAACTGTACAGACAATCAAGGCATAGTTAAACACCTTTTTTGTACAATTAAACACAAAAATCATAGTTCTACAAAACCTTTACAAAATATCATAGGATTAAACTTGATTGAAGTATGGTATCATATTAGATTAGTTTGCTTTATAAGTCCCTAGCTGTGAGCATAACTTTTCAGATAAAATAAAATATGTTCAATCTATACTGTTAAATCAGTTTATCTTCAAATTACATTAAATCTTTTCAGATCTCAGGAGATTTTTGTTATTTGTGATAAGCCTTTAAAGTTTTGTCTGTTCAAAATACTTTAGGCAAAATATTTATACTTTCTAGTGTGAAAATATTTTTTTTGTTTTCTGCCTTAGTCATGACTACTATGCAGAAGAGAGAAGGGGGAGAGAGAGAGATCCCATCAAAAGTGCATAACAGAAGAAATTTATTTATTATTGTTTTACTCAAAGATTAAGGTAACATTTTCACACAGTCCAAAACTGGATTGGGGTCATGAACCTGCATTTTACATAGATACAAGTATTTTGTAAACGTTTTGATGGGAAAACCACGTATACAGAAAAAAAACAAAAACAAAAACAAAAACAAAACAAAAAAAAACAACAACAAAAAAGAAAATTAAAAAAAAACAACAAAACAAAAAAAAACCAGACAAACAAACAAACAAAAAACCAACAAAAACCACTTTTCCTGATGATCTCCTCAGTTTTCACGTTTGATGTGCACACAGAAAGTTCCTGTGTCCTTATGAGTTTTGGAACAGGGAGTCACTATTGCATTAAACTGTCTGGGACAGCTGATGCAAAATGATATCATGGAGGCTGGAGGAAACAAAAACTGGGGAATCCCTGAGAAGGGATCAAGAGAAAAAGTGACCTAAATGAGATGACAGCATTTAAATATCAGCACTGCAAAAGTATTCTCATGTTACTTGGATGAGGCAAGATGGCTTTGAAGGCCACTCTGGAGGATGAAATTGTTGTTAAAATGTAAGATATTGAAACTCATCCTGGATTTTCCTTTGTTTCAAAATGAGAAAAGACTGTATGATAAGAAAAAGGCCAGAGGATACTGAGGGAAAAGATCAAGAGGGCAGGAAAAGGATATAACTGAAGTCAAAAGTGGAAGAGATAAAAGTAATAATGAGGAAGGTCAAGAAATCAGAACATGTAAGATTCCAGGAAAGGGGAAAGGTAGGGAATCACAAGTGCAAAACATGTCAGTACTGAGGAAATTAAAAAATAAAACTGGAAAGAAGGAGGGAAGGTCAAAGAAAGTCAAGGAAAGGTGTTGGTGCCATCATTTGTTCTCTTTCAGAAAGGACTGCCTGTCCCCATTTGCCTGTCTCAGAGTGGCTGCTATTATGACTCTTCAGAAGTCCATTTGACAATTTCTTTTGTTAGCAATGTCTTCTGTCGTACCATATTGCATACATGGCTGTGCTGTACTAAACTTGCACTATCACAGAGATACTTAAAGTTTACCTTTCTCACTGTTTTCTCTTTCCCCCTCTGCTGTAAAGCATGGATTTTTATTAGATCTACAGATGTATTGTATATCCTTCCCTCAAGCTGTTGCTGTTCCTAACTGCCCACAGCCTCTGAATCTGGTCTTCACACACCTCCTTGTGCCTTGGAATTACAAATATATGTTAGGAGTGACAAATGGCAGTTTAAAAAAAAAAAAAAGGTGAGCATTTTAGAATGCCTGAATTCAATCTTTGCTCATCCACTAGTACACATCTTGATGGGTAATGCATTTCCTGTCATTTATTACTAGGCTCTGTTGAAATGATATGCAGCATTTGGAATATATGATTTTGTAATTCAGTCTAAGGCTTCAGTCTAAGGCACTAAATCCAGACACAGTGGTGCAAGAATTGAACGCCATAGCAACAGCTTTATGTACCTGCAATTTTTCATCATCTGCTCTCCTGGTGCTTTCACAAAATCAACAACATCATTTTAGTGGTCACTTTGCCTGCTTCATCTCTGCAAACTGGAAGATAAATCCCAGTGCCTGCTCTTTATTACTGGGTCTTTTTATCTAACTGTTGATTTAGTCCTAATTACTTATAAGTACTGTCAGATAAATTAAAGATTTTCAGGTTAATTTCATTAGGTGTTTTTAATCAATTTTATTAAGGCAGTAACTTACCAAATCAACATGCTTAATTGGCCAAATAAGTTATACAGATAGTTAAGAAATAATGTCACTATTAAACTGAAGGCCTGGGTAAAATAAACCTATACTGATGATTAACTACACACTGTGAAAGATCTTGGACCAGTTATCTATGCCTAAAGCTTCACATTTAGATATAGATTTTAACTTTCTTATTTTCCTACCAAGACTTTCTCATGAGAGGAACTGACCCAGCAAACCATCACTAGAATATGAGTAGGTGTTTCTCCTTTTCTTCTCTACCTTAACTAGTCTCAGACTAATCCTTTTCTCCAAGACTATATTCCTACATGCTACAGGCCAAGTGTGGCACCAGCCTGTAACAGAGTGCTGTGAGTCTCAGAGCCACTGTCAAAGAAATGGAAGTGCAATAGATCACTTCTACATTTTTCATTTAGTCCAATAGGTTTGGTATCAACCTAACTTTCTAATTTGACTTCTGCATGCACAATGGAAAAGTCTGGGCCAAGTGTTAATTTGCCCTTTCTTGTCCTAATTTGGCTGTATTTACACTATGCTCTGAATTTCAAGGGCTTTTGTTAGCATGAATTAAAATAATCTTGGGCATTTTTTGAATTAAGTCACAAGCACTGCTTAAAGCATGGAGCAAGAAAGTCTCTGTGTAAAACCAGCGTAATTGTCTCTGCCTTCCACTACATGTTTTCTGTTTTGTGGGATGGTGCAGGGGCTTACAGACTAACTTTTCATGGAATCATCTTGTCTTTGTCTGAACTTTTTAGCTTAAAATGAATGCTGCTGAGTTTGATTGTTCTTTCTCCTCATACAAACTACCTTTGAGGCAGTACTGCAGTAATTTTATGCCTATGTTTATAAACTAGGTTATTGCTACACTTTTAGCACAATAAGAGATTTGACAGGAAAAAAAAAAAAGAAAAAAAATACACACATTACCTGAATATTTTTAGTCACTTTAATGTGCTTTATCTAAATCTTATCAAAATTTATTAAAATAAAGGAACGTACTGTGAGTTTAGAAATAACATTCATTTGATGTTTACAAATACACTACACTCTGGAAGTATACAAACACTCTCATAAACACTCACATACTCACATGCTGTCTCACACTGACAGCAAACTCTCATAAATCCTGTAAGTTTTCAGATTCCTGGAACTCACGAATAGCATATTGCCTAGCAGAAGAGGCCAGTTAATAAACATAATACCTACAAGCAAAAATAATGTCAGTTTGTTAGGTAGTACTGCTGTACTATTTTCAACACCTCCATCAAACAGCAAAAATCAGCAGAAGTCTTGCAGACTGCTTTATCATTGAGCAAGAATGCAGAATGCATAAAGCAATCATCTCCCCAGTGTAATTTGCCTTTCTCTATATAGATACTCACAACTCTAACAGTCTCTAGAACAATACTCCCTCTTCCTTGTGAGTGTCTGCTTTTGCTCAGGGATCTCTCTGTCTCAAGAATAGAGAATCATATATTAAATAAGGTGGAAGAGAATAATCTCCAGATTGTTATACAGATCTGTATTTGACTGCCACAGTCTTTGCTTAAAACCTGGAATCGAAGCAGACATGCAGTAAATACCTCCAATACTGAATATGTGTGTGCTAAGAAAAATTCTCTTTATTTTGACAGTACTGCCAAGCAACAGCTAGAATTTATTTTGGGATCTTGTTTCAGCTCTGTCAGAATAAATAAACTTTTAAACAAGTCCTAGTTCGCCAGATCTCATAAAAAACCCAAAGAAACCTCTCAGTAGCAGTAATTCAGAAAAGAAACAAAAACCTGTGGTCATCTAACTTCTGTAAGGATAGCCAAATAAATACTAAGAAGTTAATCTTTCCAAGGGACAAGAGTTAAATATCCTGCTGAATGCAGCAGTTTTACTGTAGAAAATGAATTATTAACTATATTAAGAAGCAATATTTGAAATAAGCAAGGAAGAGAAGCTTTCTTGCCTCTGGCAGTGCAGAGTACCCTCTGCCATCCATGTAAGTAAGCTATCCATGCCAGCTGTGATTTTTCTTCTGGTTTATGACACTACTTCTGAAAAGCGGAATATTTCCTTTTAGAAAACAATAAGCTGACCCAAATAGCAAGGTTTATAAAAATATTATGAAAATAGTGCCGAGTGCTATCCAATGCTTTGAAAAATATTTCTTGTTTATTTAAGCCCTTTTCTAGTGTGGAGCTTTTAGCATCATCTACCTGTAGCATAGGACCTTTATTCATGGAAGTAGGGTGGTAATATTACCATTTATGTCTACTACTAATTGTGTAGAGCAGCAGAGGGGGTTTTGCAGCAAGCCTGAGTTCATTTCTCCATTTTTTAAAATTTATTTCTGTGGTCTGTTTTAAATGGCTTCTCTCTTGGGCTTCTCGCTTCTACAAGCAGTAAATCAGGCAGTGCAGAGAAAGAACACTTGAAAGGATCATGGTACCTGTTGGGCTTGAACAGCTCCATTGTATCAGGGCAAAAAGGTCAACTACACTGTAATGAACCCACTGCTTGAAGCATCTTGTGCCTTTCCACACAAATGTTGCTTTAATATAAGTGATGTTACTTTTCCTACTGTGACTGAGTGATTGGATCAATGCAATTCTATTCCTCCTGAAAAGCAGTACGCAACATTTTGCTCTTAATCCAGAACTCAGACATCTATGGGTGTGTACAACTACAGGATAATTGCCTTCATGTTCATATTATGTTATACAAGCTCTCTCACCAAAAAGAAACCAGAAAAAACCCTCCTAGTTTTCACTTAGCTATATGGTGAGAGATATAAGGTATTGAAATTGGAAAATTTCACATTAGCCCTTGGTCTCAAATGTAAGCTTATTAAAATATATTTAAGTCGGTGACAATGCAGAGACCTTTTCCTGTGCTTCATAATAGCAAACAAAAAACACTTTGGGAGTAAGAAACTGCAACAGATGAAATATGTAACCATGTTAACATTCATATGGTAAAGCAAAAAATTCATTCTGTATGTTCACATGTGTAATTATCGATCTACTTTTCAGTGAACTTTGTCCTTTATTTCTGTGTATTTTGATTGCAGTAAAGAGGAGAAGCTACATCTAGTTGCTATCCAACCTACACAGTCCCTGTAGTGCCTAACTTCTCTTGTAATCATGTTAAAAGCTAAATCTAGAGGATGGAAATAAAAACTTGAAGGTAAATGTGTTGAAAACTCCCTAAGGACTTCTAATTAATCTGCTGGATCAGGAAGCACAAATAATGTAGAAAATCACCTGGCATCCCTAGTCACAGGTTATCAATAACACAGTATTTCCAGTCTAATTAAGGGAATAGAGAAAGCAGCCTATGTTGTACATTTCTCTCTTTAACACAAATTGTTCATATTGTTAGAAGGGCCAGAGTTCACTCCTTTTAAAATAATAGGATGTAAATTGTAGATAATGCTACAAATTGGGTTAAACATGTAGTGATCACAGATGTAGAGACGATAGTTTGAAAATGCAAAAGCAAATAGATTAAAATACTATCTCTGGTTGCAATTTAACATTTTAACATAGTATAATATTAGAACTATATATCTGTCATGTGTAAATGGGGCACAAAGGCAGGCCTATTTACAGGAAAAATAATACTAAAATAATGGCCATACTGGGACATGTTAAAAACATCTCCACATCTAATTTTCCAATTGTATTTTAGCCTAAAACTAACTGCATTCGTTTGAAAGCCATAATTATATTATAATTAGATATTGATCATTACACATAATGTTTTCATGCACAGGTGCCTAGGTGCCTGCTTTTTTTTTTTTTTTTAAGTTTCACTCTGGGAAACCTTTAGAGTCAAATTTATCTTTATCTTTTTTACTACTACTTTCCTTTAACGACCTGACATCTCAATGTAGGAGATTAGAGAGAAGACAAGATTGAAAAAGAGTAAAAAATATGAGTCTACAACACCAAACTACCAGTGAGTTCACAATTTCAGCTTCTGAAATATTTTGGCACCTTTGGAAAAAGCTTGTCAGAGACATGGCACCATACTGGATGCACATTTAAGCATCTATTTGCTTGTGACTTCATGACATTGCTTTCATAATCTTGTCATGAACTAAAACAATTCAATGGGAGGAAGCAGGTAAAGAGAAGGGGAAAAAAGAGCATGAAAAATGAAGGCATGAAGCTATAGTGAAAAGACTGAGCATAGAGAAAGGAGATCACAGAAGTCAATAAGTCAGTCAGTTTAGGGTGGAGAAAATTGTGTCAAAGCTGTGAAAAAACTAATCAAATGCATAAAGCAGCAAAAGAAAGTTTCTGATGATCTAGTTCTTGCCTGTCATTCATGCTGTTTGCTCCCAGTAAATTGAAAGCTCAATTATTGTAACATATTCATTTTTGCATCTCAGTATGACTTCTGCTACTTAATCTAAAATACTGACTTTGAGTGAATGGCAGTCTCATTAACACGTTACAATCAACTGGAAAGAGGTGATTTTGAGAAATATGCCTGTATTTTAACAAAAGATTTTATAAAAGAAATATTAAGTAGCGTGAGGACTATCATCTCTTTTCATTCAGATGAAAAAATCTCATGATTTATATATCAATAACAAAGAAAACAACCTATATAGGTACAGTGACTTAAAAAACCACAGGTGATTTAATGACTACCTACCACTGATAGACAGCTAACAAGTCAGTACTGTATCACTAAATAATCACAGAAAAATAGAGATTATCTAGTCCCTGCCAGCTTACTTCAGATATCCCTACTTCATTCTGTAATGAGAATTCTGGTTTGGGTTTTTAAGAAAAGAGTAAAAAGTTTACTCTTTTCTTAAAGGCTACTTAGAGATGAATATGATGGTTCTTACCTCCTATTAGCTGATCATATACTGTTGCAGAGAAAGTATTTGTTAGCTGCTATACACATGGCACCCTAAAAGCCATTCTTAAATTCCCCTGGAGGTATATTCGTAAAAAGCAGTGTGCCAGAAATTCGAATTTGGACTGTGGTATAATAAAACTATTCTGCATATCTGATCCATCAATAATCCCTCATTTTGGGCTCTCTCACCCGACCCTTGGGGTATCTGAATATGGCTTCTGAACAACTGATTTATGCACTTATTCTTGGCACTATGTTACTTTAAAAACTGTTTCACAAATTGATTTAGCATCTCTTTTAAGCAGTTAAACTGAAGTTCTATGAAGAGTTACAAAGCTTGAGCTTTGTAATTTATTAGCAGAACTGAAAAAAATGAAGTCACTGCCATACAAAAGAGATTTCTTAGGTGTCTCAATGTCTTCTGTTTCAGATCTCTCCTGAGAATCAGGCATTGTTAAAATCAGGCATTGACATTTCTCATTTTATGCTTCACTTCAGATTGAAATAGTTAATGTTAGACTTTATGACCACAAACTTCAGTAGCTTTTTATTGCTGCTCTGTGTCTTCCTGGCTTCAAAATTCTCCTGAGCTTTAATTAGGGTTGCTATATCTCTTAGGTTTTCAACCTCTTCTAAAAAGCAGCAGGTTTTCTCACCAAACACTGCCTCAGGATTTGTCTGACTATTTAAGAGCTATTCACTTAATAAACTCTTCATTACAAAACACGCAATAAGAAGCACAATCTGCATGAAGGAGATGCAGCTACTCATCTTTCCACAGCAGCAATGAGACTCGTAGAACCAGAATATTCTCTGGGCTGGGCAATTAAAAGGAAAAAAAAAAAAAAAAGAGAACTGAAGGACAAAAACTGAGTACTGAAAACAATTTTCCTTTTCAGTCACAGGACTAGCAAGTGGTTGAGATACGTAAGGACAGATAAAACATTGTTCTTCAGATGTTTTTAAACGAAAACAAAGAAAATATGGCAGTTACAAAGGCGAATATTAATGACAATTCCCTAACACATGAAAGAATTTGTCATAAGCTGTCTGAAAGCAGTGGTAAAAGGAACTGACTGATCTTATGCCATGGGAACTGAAACACTAAGTAAAACAGACTGGTAGCAGAGTTTCTGGCTTCAGCTAGAAGGAACAGTTGTACCAGTAAAAAAAATGATACAAAAGAAGAACTGGACAGTTGAAAACATCACTGCAGAGGAAGTATTTTGAAAATATGTAAGAAAATTGTTCAGGTTCTCATAGATGCATCTGTACCTGTGAGTAGCAAGTGGGGCAAAAAGGAAGACTTTCAGATGATAGCTTAATTTCCAACAGTACCCCTGAAAATCTCCAGAATTTATCACAAGTTTTCAGCCACTAAGGCTTAGGAAGCAAACGAAACTGGGAAACTGCATGGTAGCAATAAGAGCAAGTATTTGAGATTATACAAAAAGTGAAATTCAGGAGGAAGGAGAGTCAGGAAGAGGATCAGAGGGCTGGAGCACCTCTCCTGTGAAGACAGGCTAAGAGAGCTGGAGTTGTACAGGCTGGACAAGAAAAGGCTCTGCAGAGACCTCATAGCATCCTTCCAGTACCTGAAGGGAACCTACAAGAAAGCTGGAGAGGGACTTTTTATAAGGGCATGTAGTAACATTACAAGAGGGAATGAGTTTGAAAGAGGAGAGGTTTAGATTAGATATTAGGAATAAATTATTCGCTCTAAGGGTGGTGAGGCACTGGAACAGGTTGTCCAGAGAAGCTGTGCATGGCCCATCCCTGGAGGTGTTCAAGGCGTGGTTGGATGGAGCTCTGCACTACCTGGACTAGTAGAAGTCATTTCCCCCAAGGAGGGCTGGAACTGAGTGATGTCTAAGGTCCCTTCCAATCCAAATCATTCTATGATTCTATCACTTCTCAGCAATAACAATACCAAAGGAAAAAAAAAAAAGCAAAAAAGCAAAAAAAACCCAACCAACCAACCGACTGAAGAACCAACCCAGAATTTTAAAAAAGAAAATATGTGAAAGACAATGAGATTTGAATTTCTGACTTTTTATACCTATGCTTATAGAACAGACAGTATCCTGACACAGCAGCTGTAATAAAAATTTCAAATACTACACAACTCAAGGCAGAGAAGTATGCCAACCAAGCCAGAGCCTAATTAAGAACATGTAGCACAAGAAATTTTAAGAAACACTACCTTTTTTTTTTTCCAATTTTTTCCTAGCTTAAACCAGCGAGAGAAAAGGATAAGCAAAAAAAAAAAAAAGAAAGCAGTATTTGTTCTGTATGTAGGAACATGTACAGATATGATGAAAAGAGCAACACGAGTCTCAATAGCTCACTCTGGAAACCTTAAGACCTACCAATCCTTGTAAACTTCTCAAGGACTTGTCCTTAAAATATCCAGTTTGCCTATGAAAGAATAGTGATGATATCTTCAGTAAAATGTGCCCACTCAATTTTGGAGTGGGGAATGAAATCATAAATCTAACTAAATTTACTAATAAGTTTTACTATTTAGGATGTATGTATTTAATAATTATGTATCCTAATGTCTACTAAGGTTGATTATATCAAGGTTGATTTTGTCTTAGTCTCCACAATATTGATAAAAATATACAGCTGCAAGTAGGTCTTCCACATGTTATTTGTAACAACAACAAAAGGAAACATATCTAGTAGAATATGAATACAGGAATTTAAAATTCATAATTATTTTCAGAAAAAAAAAAATTGAAAACAATCAGATTCAAGGTAAATAGATTAAATAAAGGTGTTGTTTTTTTTTTTCATGTGTCATGTCCAAAACGGGCTTTTTCCTTAAATGTCATCTCCAACATTCGTCCTGTTCAGTCTCTATTCTTGCAACTTTCTCACAAAGTCTACAATGCCTTTCTTGAAGCAGCTAGCACTGCTCTGTATTTTCAATTTTTTATCTTATAATTTATTAGTATCGTATTTTGAATCATGCTAAATTAAGACACATCATAAAAGAACTTTGATCATTAAATGTGTGAGGGTTAGTAGAGCAATTATCATTGAGGAGATGTAAAAGAGACTGCCATGCTAAGAGTGCTACAAGTGGCACTATTTTGATTATTTAAAAAAACAAACAAGAGAATTTGAGAAAAAAAACCCAAAAATCTGTGAGTTATGGGTCACAAAAAATCATAGTAAAGTTAGAGATATACAATTTTCTGTTTCATACTACCCAGTATAAAATACCATATCCAATATAATTACATCTAAACCCAGCTTCTTTAGGATCCACATTGTATATTTTGAACTAGCCTTGAGTAGGTGAATTTTTGTCTTTATGCAAAAGCTGCAGCAGTGAAATTTATATGCAAATTGTCTACTCTCTGTGACTTGAGGGGGAGTTAAGGACAATTTCTTTTACACTGTATTAAATTTAGCAGAATTCCATTGAAAGGCTTCTGCTCAGTTCCACTATTTAATGGTGCTTTGTACTTGACCTAGAGGTGCTATTTATTTAATCATGTGGAAATCACAAGCATTAAATGCCTGGATGTCCCTTTGCAGCCCATAGTACCATCTAGCAGTGGAGAGGTGCCTGTCACATCATAAAACTGCAGCAATGGATCAGCACAAGCATAACACATTTACAGATTTCTTTCAATAAAGCCTGAGAATATGGATGTCACCAGAGGACAGATAACTCATCTTAATATTTTGCAGCAGTATTAACACTGCAGCAAAGGAATACAAGAGGAGTTATTTGTTCTTGTATTTAGCTAACTGTTATCCCCTTATTTATGTAAATAAATTAAATTCTTCTGCAATTGCTGAGAATGGCAGGTTCAGGGAAGGTAGAACCGGCTGGTACTAAAGTTTAATTACTCCTGTGGAGTATTTGAGCAAGTGTAGCTAATAATGTCTGAGCAGTGTCTTTCTCAGAAAGCTTTTTACTGTATTCTCTGTGTGGGTAATCCCCATGGGCACTAAGAGAAGGCTCATGTTGCCAGGGTAGAACAAAATATCAGGATTCCCCATTGAGGGAGGTTTGGTTGGTTTTTCTTTGTTGTTGGGTTTTTCCCTTCTTTTTTATTTTTTTTTATTTATATTTAAAATTTTTTTTTTTTTTAAATTTCTTTCCCCTTTTGTTAATTTTTTTTTTTTTTTTTAAATTTCTTTCCCCTTTTGTCAGGGTTATTTTTCCCCTCTAAGTCAAAGACAAAAAATTATGGACTGGCCTAGAACTTTGTAAAACATTCCTTGAAGTATAAAAGGACATCTTTAGGAAAGAATTAGTCACATCTTCAAATAAAATACTCTAAAAAATCTGCCTTCCTGTCTTGCTCTTTCGTGGAAAACAAACAACCTCGTCTTTGGACAGGGTGTACACCTCTGTAATTATCTAGCTCAAAAATCTTCCACAAATGTTTTTCTCATTAAAGCAAGATTTTTCACTTAGTATGCATGAACCTCTAGGAATGGTAAAGAGCATTTCCACAAACACTATACAATTATTATATTGTGAATCTGTACATTCTAAGTGCATTTAAAATGTATGATTATTATATCAAAAGTGAAACAATTTTATTTTACAAGCACTTGACATATACATTTTCTGTACCAGGAACTGAATTACGTTCTAGCATTAATGCTCCATAATATCACAGGAATATCAACAACATTCCTACACATTTAATGAAATATGCAGAATCAGATAATTAAAATGAAGTGTCAGAGGAACTATAGTAATGAATTCATGCTTGTGTTTTCTTCTGCTTAAAATAATCAAAGTTGTGATTCAATTAAATTTCAGCAGCAAAGAAAAAGAGTAGGTGATTTACCTGCTTTGAAGCTCACAACCTGTGACACTGCTCAGTGACAAAGTGTGTCCATGGACATAATAATTCTCATGATAGAAGAAAGAGTAGCTGCCACTTCTTTATGAGGTAAAACACATTCTGACCTGAGAAAACACAGCCTGCTTCAGAAAAGGATGCAATAGAACCTCCAAGCACCTGAATTGGTTTCAACTTTATTTTGGAACTGTGCTAAGTGCAGCTCCCAACTTTTGGAGGAAAAATTGTGCACAGACAGGGAATAAGCTACTGTGTGGTTGTGAGACTGAGATGTTAATGGTTAATAACTCAATTGGCCATTTTCAAAAACACCAGGTGCTGTACTGACAGTGTGCAAGGGAACAGCCCAGGTGCAGAGGGGGTGATCACCAGAGGATAACCATGACAAATCAACCTTTGTTTAACAACAAGCTGGGTTTGAGCCAGACAAGAGAGGAGGATGACAAGATGCAGACACTGTGGAGGTGGGATAGTACTTTTCATGCTGCCAATGTCCTCCCTTACACAACTGTCTCAGTTGTAAAACTCCCCCACCCCAGGGACATTCACACACAGGCCTGAAGGTGTCCATCCCTTCTGATGGGGCATAATTGGCTCAACTCCACTGAGTTTTGAGGCCTTCCACCTCAGAGGACTGCACATGATCCACAGTGTTTCTACATTCCACAGTAATTCTACATCCCCTGGATGTTCCCATGTTAACCTAAATGCATATTAACACACTCAGCTNTCTTTCTCTCTTTCTCTCTTTCTCTCTTTTTCTTTCTCTCTTTCTCTCTTTCTTTCTCTCTTTCTCTCTTTCCTTCTTCTCCTAACTTCTTCTCAAAGTATACTGTAAGCCAGACTACATAATTCCAGTCAATGCCTTAGTAAGTGCTTTGTTGTGTCTGGATAAATTAAAGTTGGCTAAGTTTAAGCTTGCTTAGTTAAAATATGTGAAGTCCCTTATTTTGGATGTTGTTTTAAAATTTGTCAAGTAATTTATTCTACCTTAATATTCTAAAGTTTAAAAGTAAATCTTTGTTATTGACAATTTCTGAGAATTTTGTTGTTTTTCCCATGCATCACCCAGATTGAAACAAACAACCTTCCTGTAAAAGGGGACTGGGGCATGGCAGTTGTCCACTGCATATCACATATTTGCAGGATCAGGACATAGATTGAGGCATACCTGACCTCTGGTATAGCCAATGGAAGTCTGCTGCCAGCCTAATTTATTAGTTTTTGTTTGTTTGTTTTGGGTTTTTCTTTTGTATAACTTCAATTTCTTTCTGCATTTCTGTAACAACATGATAAGCAGTAAAATGAGTCACAGATTTCTTGTAAATGACTAATATTGTTTCCCTTACACTCATCCTTTCATTAAGCTTATAATTATGTAAAGGATTTATGGCAAGACTTGAATCAGTCTCTTTCAGTTCAAATCACACTTAACATTAGATCTGTAGATGTGTTGACAGATCATTCTCTGTAATCAGAAACGGTGACGGTTGCAATAATATTCCAGTTTTAGTTTAAATCTAAATTAGTAGACAATTATCTCTCTAACATCCAAACTCTCCAACAGCACTGTTCGTTTCTGAACACATACATAGGGAGGAGGAAAATACAGTGTGATATATCATTTCTGTACTTTCATAGAGTTGTAAAACAGAAACAAATGTTGGCAGTTTCTCATTTAATGAACAGAATAGATGATAGAAAAATGCCAACCAACAAAACTGCAAAGTTTAAGATGTCAACTTTGCAATAATTCATTGTTTCAGCTTAAGAACATTAAACACTATGTTTTAAGAGATTTTAACCATTTTCTTTGTAATCCTTAGGCATGTCAGAAATTACAAATACATGATCAGAGATAGAAAAGATGAAAAGAAAATATTTTGTGCTTTTTTATTATTATTTTTCTTAAAAGTCAGTTTTGTTTTGCTGACTTATACATTACAGTTCTTCAGATCCTCTTTAGATCAGCTGGTAATTGGGCTTTAATGATGTAGTTATTTTCACATTTCACAAGCCTCTTTTTACCACCTACATTTTCTGTAAATGAAGAGCACAAGCAGAAGCTTAATTGTAGTTGCTTGATGAATATTTACTTCTCAGCCCAATAAATCATGATGGTTCACCTCTTCCAAAGTCAATAACTATTTAATATTCTATTAAGTTGATGGGCATAAAAGAATAGTAAACCAGGTTTCTGCTATAGCAAGGCAATTAATGAAAACAGGGAACAATTCCCCTTTCATTTGAAATGGCAATAAAACATCCGTTATTCAAGGAGTATGATCATTACAAAACTGTGTGGAAATAATTGAACCCTGTAAACTTGTATTTAATGCAGTTTTCTGAGTGGAAAGTTTAAAAAAACTGTAAAATTATAACTTTATGAGTTTAGCACCATAGCATTTCTGAAAAATATTGCCCTCATCTGATGATAGCTCACCTAACTGGATAAATGTGAGGAGATAATTTAGAACTTTTATTCATATATTAAATAGTGATTAAGCTGTCCTTTAAGGCATCCAAATTCTAGATATGCTAAGCTTTGGAACCCCTTAATTTATAACATTTGGTTATTCCCACAGTGGAGTAAGGCAGATTAACTCCATCCTAGTTCTCTTTAAAGAGGCTCGAAAAGACATGGAAGGAATCAGTTTTTCAAAGAAGAATGATTTCAAACAAAATAATATGCCACTTACTAGGAAAAAAGTAAAGACTTATCATTTTTAAAAAATCTGAATTTAGCTGATGCCACCTCAAGATTGGCATGCTGCATAGTTCTCAACAGATTAGTGTGTTTGTTTGTTTTGATTTTTTTGGTTGTTGTTAGTTTGTTTTTGTTAGTTTGTTTTTGTTAGTTATTATTATTATTATTATTATTATTATTATTATTATTATTATTATGCTAAGTGAAGCATTTTTAAAAAATGCTTAGACTTAATTTCTTTAAGTTAAAGTCATGGGTAAGTTAAAGTCATGGGTGGACCTTGACTGGCTGCCACACACTCATTCACCTGCTCTTACTCATTGTCCTCAACAGGACAGAGGAAAAAAATAACATGAAAAAACTCATGGGTTAAGACATAAAAATCACAGAATCATGGAATATACTGAGTTAGAAGGGACCCACAAGTATTACTGAGTCCAGCTCATGGTCCTGTACAGCACCATCCCCAAGAGTCACACCATGTGCCTGAGAGCATTGTCCAAAAGCTTCTTGAGCTCTGTCAGGGTGGAGGCTGTGAACACTTCCCTGGGCATCCTGTTCCAGTGCCCAAACACCCTCTGCGTGAGGAACCTTTTTCTAAAACCCAAGTCAAACCTCCCCTGACACAAACTCAGCTCACTGCCTCGGATCCAGTCATTGGTCAACACAAAGAAGAGATCAATGCCTGTCCCTCCTCTTCCTTTCACAGAAGGAAGTCACAGACTCCTCTTCTCCAGGCTGAACAGACCAAGTGACCTCAGCCACTCTTGTACAGCTTCCCTTCAAGGCCCTTCACCATCCTCATTGCCCTCCTCTAAGANACACTCTCTAACAGGTCAATATCTTGCTTACACTGCAGCACCCAAACCTGCCCCCAGCACTGGAGGTGAGGCTGCCCCAGCTCAGAGCAGAGCAGGACAATCCCCTCCCTTGCCTGGCTGGTGATGCTGTGCCTGGTGACCCCCAGGACAGGGTTGGCTCTCCTGGCTGCCAGGGCACTGCTGGCTCATGGTCAACTTGCCACTGACCAGGACCCCCAGGGCACTTTCCATGGCACTGCTTTGCAGCCTCTCATTCCCCAGTCTGTCTGTACATCCAGGGTTGTCCCATCTCAGGTGCAGAATCCAGCACGTGTCTTTGTTAAAATACATATGGCTGATGATTGCCCAGTCCCCTGATTTGTCGAGGCGTCTGTGCAGGGAGTCAACAGACCTCAAGGGAGTCAGCAGCTACTCCCAGTTTTGTATCATCTTCAAACTTGTTCAGAATCCCTTAAATTCTGCGTCCAAATGATTTATGAATATGTTTAAGAGCACAGGGCCAAAGATGGAGCCTCGCTAATGGAACTCCATTATTGTCAGGATGCCAGCTGATGTCACCACATTCCTTATAGTCCTTTGTGCCTGAGCCAGTTGCTCACCCAACACATGATGTGTTTATCCAGCTGGACGTTGTGTCCAGAAGGATCCTGTGAAAGATGTTGTGGAAAGTTGTCCCGCTGGGGTTCCTGGCTGGCCACAGGGCCATCCCTGCCGGGTCTCTGCTGGCCCGTCCCTGCTCCCGCTGTCCCCTCGGGGCTCGCAGGGCTGTTTCTCGCTCGGTTCCCCTGGCTCAGCCCTGCCTGCCGGGCAGCGTTTTGCCCTCCCTTGCCCAGGCTTTCCCCGGGGCTGAGGGGCTCAGCCGTGCCCTGCGCTGGGGCCGCTGCAGCCGCTGGCACCGCCTGGGGCCGGGCCGGGCAGCGCCGGTACAGCCCCGGTACTGATCCGGTACTGATCCGGTACTGACCCGGTACAGACCCGGTACTGATCCGGTACTGACCCGGTACTGATCCGGTACTGACCCGGTACCGACCCGGCACTGATCCGGTACTGCCCTGGTACTGATCCGGTACTGACCCAGTACTGATCCGGTACTGACCCGGTACAGCCCTGGTACTGATCCGGTACTGAGCTGGTACTGATCCGGTACTGACCCGGTACTGATCCGGTACTGATCTGGTACTGCCCCGGTACAGCCGCCACTGGGACACCTCACACACAACTTTCATCTATTTATGAAGTAGGAGAATATAAAGGTGTTACACGACCATATTTGCTTTTCAACTACATGCACAGTAATTTACTTTTGTTCTCTTTACCCCGAGCAGCAATAACACCACACATACGTACAGATGAACTGAGTGTGAAACATGTAATTAGCACTTTGGGAAATAACCTGGCTGCATAAGGCTTTAGTTGTACAGTACAATTGGAAGGCGGACCTTCGGTTTTTTTATGCAAGTGCAAGAATCTTTTGTGGATTCAAAGGCTAAATCTAAATTACTGCACAGGGTGCAATAAAATGTAGATATGCTTCTAAACCGTCTTTTAGAATATATTTCACACATACACACACACATACACACACACACACACACACACACACACACACACACACACACACACACACATACACACACAGCCGAATGACGGGCTGTGAAACACATGAAGAGGGTAAAGCTGAAGCTGCTTCATGGCAGGAAAACAGACATGATACTTCTCCAGTATAGTTGTTTTCATCAGGGTAAAAGCATTTCCAGTCTCATTGATTTATTTTAGTAGAGAAGTATCCTGTATGGCCAGTCTCAGATCAATTCTCTCATAATAGTTCTGGAATCTCTAAAGAAAAGTAAAAGTAACTGTTGTAGCCAGTGCATTGAGTAACATAATGCTTTTGCCAGTGCAGGTGTTATTGAAGTCATCAATAATTAAATGACAATAAAACCACTGATTCCTAAACCAGAAAAATAGAAAATCTATAAAATTGTTAAAAGCTGGATGGGTGGGTGTGAAGTGACTTCGTGAAACCGTTTTAATAGAATTAATGTGAATTAATTCTTTTAAAAAAAACCAAAACCACAGGTTTTCCGAAAGACTTACAGAGTAATAAAGGAGAGTGGAAGAGTAGCACCTGTTCAGACCAAGCAATAAGGGCAAAAGGACAGAGCTGGAGCCTGGGAACACATCAATATAGAGGCATCTATGCCAAACAGCCAGGAGGAGACACTTGTGCTTCTGACTGGGCTTCCCAGCAGGCAGTCTGTGGGTGTTCTGATGCAGGGGTAGTCAAAGTGCATACTGCAGGCAGGGATTACTAAAATAATTTGAATCCTATTTAAGAGGAAATAGAAACCACATAAATTGCAATTGTTTCCCACTATATCTGGGTTTTAAATCTATTCCCTGTGTGATTCAGCAGACCCAATTAAGCAGATTTAAGGGATTCTCAATCAAATACAAAAGACTTTCCAAGTACTTTAAGTATATTTTTCAGTGTACAATAATTTAATGGCAATTCCACTGGCAATAAAACTAGAAGAGTTGTAATTAATTTTAATCCCTATAAATTAAAATTTTCTTATTAAAAATGCATGATCTAATGAATTCCCTGTTAGTAATTCCACAGATGACTATAATATTACTGTTATTCTTCCCTTATTTTATTTAGCCATGTATGTTTAAGTTTTGCCTGCCTGAGTTTCAATTTCTCATACAGGTCCTGATCTCAGCTGAGAAGCCCTTTACAGAAATGTAGATTTGTTCTGTTGTTCTTGAACTCTTGGTATTTGTTAGCTTCCTAAGAGATTTTTATTACTGTGTCTTCTTGCTGCAAGCTGTTTGAAATTAAACCATTTAAAAGCTTGTCTGATTCTCAGCAATACCTTTATTCCCAAGGGAAAGCCTGATCTTTTAAAGCCTCAGAAATTAAAAAAAAAACAAAAAACAAAAACAAACCAAACAAAAAAAAACAAACCAAAAAAACCAAACAAAAACAAACAAACAAACAAACAAACAAAAAACCCCAACACTGTTCTCAGTTTAATTTTCACTGGACAACCACCCAGGATAGCTGGATTGGGTAAGCTTTAAAATGGGAAGGTTACAGTGGTATCATGTGGCTTCCTACACATGAACATCTGCTCTACCTGTGACTGATTCTCTGTGTGAGAAGCACACCGTGAACACAGTAAAGATTCTGTCTGCAATGGTGTGCTGTCTCCTGAGCTCCTTCTGTGTATTGCAAACAAGCTTCCTTTTCATGCTTGTAAGAAAGCTTGCTGGTTTAGAGCAGCACTGCCAGTACTCCATGGAGTCAGAGCCCCTTACCGTTTCTGCCCTGAGGTTAATATGGGGCTCAGAGGCAGCTGGATGCTCTCTTTTATTTATCAGTTCTTCAAGACTACTCATTGAAGTACCATTCTTGATCCACACAGAGGTAGTAGGTGCAGTCACCAAGGCCTGCTAATTCTGTCAACACATGCTGGCTTCTTCCTGGCTGTGCCTCTTTGTTTATCAAATAATCATTTTCAGTAATAAGGGAGCAGAGTGTAAACATGCTCTTCACTAATTTGCTATGTTTGAGCATTTGATTCTTTAGTGTTGTGAACAGGAAGCACTGATGAGCTTTGTGACTGCACAGTTTGGTTCCAATTAAATTTTTAATGAAACAAAAGTCAAGACCAACTGTGAGTTGTGACAGAATTTTGATTTCAGCGGTGCCCTCTTATGTCTCTAATTTGGCCAGGTTTACCCCACTGAATATAAATATTGATAGTTGACAGTCAGAGGAGACAAAGCGGGGCATGGAGTCTGCCAAGCAGTTTCCTTTTCTGAGTTGTCACTTTATTTTACTTTATTTTTTTATTATTTTTAGGGTCTGTTGACAGATTGGCGATGAAGCCTATCTTGAATTTTCAAGCTCATTCAAATCTGCTTTCAGAGTGGATGTCCCAGGGTGATTCTAAGGCAAAAGAAGCAAAGTGTGTGCTTGCACCATTGAGCACACTGCTTTAAGCTGATAGAAAATGTTTGAAGCTATTTAACTTCTCTGTCGGAGACCACAAAACTCTGCTGCTTCCTGCCACTAATAAATTCCGTGGAGGCTGGTTGCTCTCAAAACTCCCAATAAGACCCACTGGTGTTGTTTTTAAAGGAACACAGCAGAAGGGAGAAATGATAATTTAAGAAACATTTGCAACAGTGAAACAGTGCTCAAAGCCATGGTATTAATGACAGTAGTCAGCAGCGGCAACTGACTGCCTGAATTTAAATGGCAATCTGCTTGGCAGCAGCAGCTTTAAAACAATGCAGATACTGGACTGCACTGTCTCTTGTGTAAAGATACATAACAGGTCATATGATCTGATCTGACCCTTAGAGACTGAACTCTGCAACCAAATAGGTTAGAAAAAAGAAAAATAAATTGCTTTATCTCTGAGGTTTGCTTTCTTCAGCATCCATCCAGTGACATTTTGCTACTTCCTCCCCCCCCCAAAAAAAAAGAAGCAGAAAAAAAAAGAAACTTCCAAAGTTTTATACTAAGGCAGAGTTGCCAAGAAATAATTTTAGTAGTAGGAGATATAGTCCCCAGTTGGAATAAACTGGCTCAGCTCTTGTGACTACAGCAACATTGCTCTGCAGGTGTCAGGTGTGGTTGGGGCTGCACATTCATGACATCAAGCTACTAAATAAGTAACAACACGAATATCAGAAGTACAGCACTGCCTTTAAATCAAAACATCCAATTTTTTTTCCTTAAGTTTTGGTGAGAAAAAAGGGCAACTTACTCTTGATTTTTGAAGACATATTTAGGAGAAAAACTTTAAACACAAAATTTGGGAGAAAAAAAAAAATTGCCTGGAATCCACAATTCAACATGTGGATAAATTCCATGGAGTTCAAAAGAAGATGGACCTCAAAACTACCCTTAAACTTGGGAGGTCAATTTAGTTATTTTAGTGAGGCCTTGAAATTCATCATCCTACACTCTATAAATGGAAGCCAGTAGCTGAAGGACCAGATTACAGAGGAGGAGACATATAAAATCTCTGTCTATAAAAGCTCCATTTAGTTTTTCACAGCATCTTTTCCTCACCATTCACAAAGAAGAGACAACAGTCTGACCCTCATGGATTTATTTAAGTGGCAGATGTACATGATGGAATATTATAGTAGTCAAAAAGGATTTACTAGTATGCTTTTCCTGTTGTTCCTGACTTGTGCCAGTACATCTGTATGCCTGTATGTGCTGGTGTGATGTGTTACAATTAGAAAATATTTTAGATTATTAATTGATGCAAAAGTAGGTATGATTCCTGAAAGTAGGTTTCTTTTAGTGCTTTCAAGATATTTTATTTGAAACCCATAATCCATGCTTTTGGAGACCACTCCTCCAACTGGGACTTTTGAGGCTATTACTGGGACTATTATTTTCCAATAAATAATATTAAATTATTTATTAAATTACTAAATATATTTCAGGCCTCCTGCATAAGAGGGTGTGGATGTTTTGAAGAGGTACTTGAAAGAAACAAAATGAGAGACAAATGTCTTTACCTCTCCATGTAATAAAATAGTCATCCAAATTTCATCTCAGGATGTCCATAAGACAGTCTTTCTATTTCTCATTTTGTGGTTCCAATCCCTGTCATTCCAGCCATTGTGATACCATGAATTTCTAATTTCGATTTTCTGTCATTGTATTATTTTTTCACCGTAGCCATTTTATGAGACTCCCCTGTTGCAGTATTATGAAAATTACTTTTGTGCCATATATTTTGTCACCAAAACACTTAAGAACTGCGTTAAGTAAAACTGAACTTAACCCTGATGGTGAAAAGCATGATGCTTTTGCTTGCTTAGGAATATCTTTTACTTTTCCTCCTATTATAGCAGTCTTAGGCACAGCAGTACCTGAGCTTTTCAAGTAACACTTCAGTTATTACCCTGTGGCAGCTTTAGCTGAAATCTGGAGCCATCATCCCCAAAAGAAGAATGTTTTGTTTTGTTTTGTTTTGTTTTGTTTTGTTTGGTTTTGTTTTGTTTTGTTTTGTTTTGTTTATGCAGTCGTACTCCCAGGCACTGGCATGGTAGACACTGCTTCTGTGGTCATCTTCCTCTTAGACAGGAAAATAGGTTTTAAAATTATTCCTAGTTGGTTTCTGGAGAATTTTGAGCTTCATGAATCCACATAAAATTCCTGTTTAGTGCCAAATTTTGTCTCTTTCACTACATTTAAAGCACACTTCTAAAATCTATTACCTGGGTACTGCTTATACATCTATTTTATTAAACTTAGTTTTCTGAAACAAAAATCCTTGCAGTTATCTCTTCAAGATATGCATATTATCCTTAAATATCCAGTAAATTTCTGTAATTCTAAATGGTTTTAAGATCAAATTTTGATAGCGGGCTTTTTCAGTGGGTCACTATGGTGTCTTGAAGTTAAGAACCCATTTGTTTTGCCACGTTTTTAGTTTGTTTAGCTGCCATTAATAAAGTACCCTGCAAATAAGAGCCTTCATATCTGAATCCAAATCTTTATGTATGCGATTGCCTGATGCTATGAAAAGACTAGAAAAACAAACAACAGAAATGGCATCAGCTATAGCTTTCCAGTCCTCCAAAGAAAAGAGAGAGACAGACTCTTCTTTGTGCAGCAAGAAAACATGTACTACAATATGTTTTCCTTTAGCAGTAAGAGAAAACTAGAAATTTTTTTTTAGCAGACAGGTGGGAAGAAATAACACACATATCATGTCACAGTATACTTTATTACATAAATAAACTGTGCCTTTAAGGTAAGCCACAATAGAAATCCCTGCTGAGGCAGACATACAAAACTTAAGTCACTGAGAAGACTCACTCAGTCATGCAACTCTGTAGTCTCATAAATTAGTTGAGGATTGTACACACATTTTAGGTTGCTTAGCATTTGCAGAAGCCAGCATCTTCCCTCTGTAATGATATTAGTGTCTCACAGGACTAGAGAGTCAGATTATTTCATGATTATTCTCTGATCCCAAGAATCCTCTGTTCTTTTATTTGTGTTATGGCAGTCCTCAGAAAGAGAGATGATAGGATCAAACAAAAAAATTAGTCTGGAATAGAATCTGGAAGTCATGTAGAACAGCATCCTCATTTAAAGCATAAGCTGGATTGAAATTACATACTCTAAGGATGTCAACACAGCCTGTCCCATTGGAGCCAGTGCAGCCAGCAAGCTGGCCCTGTACAGATACAGGATAGAAGAACGAAACAACCTGTGTACTCCAGCTTCCACAGGCAAGTGCAAGTGGAGGGTATTTTGCCCAGGATGAGTCTGGAAATTGTCTGAATCAAAAGATGAGTCAGGGGGCATCTTCTTGCAGGATCCATCTAAGACACACAAACAGTCTTCCAGATCAAGGTACATATTTAAGACATTTGATTGTCTCACAGCTAGGTTGCTAAACCCCTATGATCTGCAGCCTGACACATCAAGGCAAAACAAATTATTTTTCTTTTAATTAATCTGGATGAAAACCGTGCTGCTGCAGGAACTGATGCAGTAGGAGCTGTGCCTGCCTCAATAGCAAGGGTATGCATCACAGAAGCAGAATGGATGGTACCAGTTGTAAGGCTGCAGCCACCTGATGGATTTTAACCTACTGCTTCAGCTCTGCTACAGGTTGTTGCTGTTATCCCAAGCGCCAGGAAAGGAAAAGGAAAATGAAAAGGAAAAGGAAAAGAAAGAAGGAAGAAGGAAAGGAAAAAGGAAAGGAAAAGCAATCAGTGAAAATGTGGTGGTTTTTTTATCTTTGCATTCAAACTGCTCTTCTTTTACACTAAGGTGAAGAATTTGCCAGCCTGGCTGCTGTACACAGAAGGTGGTTGATGTAATAATCTAAGATTGTGGCCTCTCCTGGTAGCTTCAGGAACAGCTGTTGAAAACTAAAACCACATCAGCTTGAGTGTCTAGAACACATCAATGGAAAGTAATTTGTGCTTGGCTCAAATCAAGGCAGATTGCAGACTTGGTGACCTTGGGCAAGTTACTCAAGCTCTATGTTCGCCTTCCTGCTCAGCTGTGAAATTAAGTCAAAGCAGAACTTCACTAGAAAACAGATGCTGCTTCATACTTGATTTTTTTCCGCCCTGGTAAATAAATTATAGAAGAAAATATAATAATTAATTAATAAGTAGCAGTCAACACATAGTAATTATGTGGCCATATCCATTATGACTGTACATAAACAAAATCAATTTTCATTAGGGGATATTAATGTTATCAAATATTGCTAGAAAGACTGCAGCAGTTACCAAAAGAGCTTTTCTTTAATGAAGCAAGCCATTCTTTCATTCCCTAGTATTGTGTATCATTTTAAACCAATTAAATCTTGATATAAAATGGATGTATATTTTCAGCCAAATTTGAAAACGCATTTCAGTACTGTTTAATATATTTATGCACACGATAGTGAAAGCTTTATGAACAGTGAACATAGTCAGATTCAGTTGCAGTTTAAACTGGTGTAAATAAATCTTTTCTACCAAGACTAGTGAATCTGACTGTAGCACCAGGATTACTTCAGTAACTTTTAGGATATTCATTATTGCAGAGGGTTATTTTTTTTTTTTTTTCTATTTTGAACTGGAGAAGAATGTGAGGTAAGGTTCTGTTTTAGGGATGTTTCATGATTTTCGAACAAGCATCATTGATAGAAATGCATTTTCCCATGTTCATAAATACAACAATAGATCAAACTAGAAAACTTTTCCTGATTTGAAATGCCTCTGCTTTTTTTATTGAGGCAGTGGGAAGAGGGCTAGAAGATCACAAGGAGACTTGGCATCCATATTATTTTGTAATGGGATCTATATTGTTGTGTATTGAAATTGCATTGTCGTATATTTTGAAATCTGGCAATCTGTGGTAAAAAGCTACTGGAAGATTTTCAAGTGTGCTGTAGTTGTTATTTTAGAAATGTAAGGAGCAAGGAAATGAATAATCAATGCCCAATTCAACTAGGGAAAAAAAATATATACTGTTAGGTCACACTTCTTGTTCTCACATAGAGGGATCCAAAACTGAAGTGCATGCTAGTCAAGATATTTCAGAAAAAGCCATGACCTCTCATATTCCGGTCTTCTAACTTAAAGGAATCAGTTTTCACTTCGTGTTTCAGGACAATCACAAAGAGATTCTCTTTTCTATTTACACCACAGAACGCAACTAATATAATGATTAAAACCTATTAATTTGTATTGTTTCATTATGCAAACCCTACTTTTCCATTTCCCTACTGTGTTTTGTTTTCTTAACAGATTTTCTTCCTAAACCCATGGATTGATTGTCTCTAGCTGCAATTCAATTGCTGTAGCTATAAAATAGGATGGAAAATGTATGATTACTAAGCTGCTAGACAAAAACTTGGCATTGCAGAGTTCAAATTGTAGGATTAGCTCTTGTAAATACTGCTTATTTATTTCATTGTAATTCTACAACAGGATTGGACAAAAGAATGCAAGAAGTCATCTACTTAATCCTAAATCTAGGAACAGAAAAGACGATTGCCCTGTTATTCAATCAATTTGATATTTAATTGAGTATCATAGATGTAGAGGATTGCACTTGTCTATAATTGTTCCGCCTTCCATAGAATCTGGGTAGAAGACAAGCATCAAAACTTCAGCTGTGTTTAAAAACTAACTAAATAAATATAGACATATGTGGCACTAAAAATGCAGTGTTGCATCTATTTAATATATTTCACACTGCAATAGATGAGAAGTAACAAAATGATTTTAATAACCATATTATTTATATAATATGAGCCATATTTATGTGGTACTGACAGTCAAACAGGCCTTAGTGCTAGGACCTGTTTTATAATTTTGCATCAGAAGAGAAATTTGCAGGACTATATCTGGACTCTTCCAGATTCTTTAGTGGCTGTATTTTTGTGGTAACATTTCAGGCCTTTTAGAAGTGAGCAATTAATAGAATTAATTTTCTTCCCTTTTTTCGAATCCTCTGTTTTCCCCTTGCTTTGAGTTGGTCAGTCAGTTCTGATATCAGATACTTTGGGACTAGTCATTCCTGAATATATTAATAGGATCTGCTTTTCACAAAGAAACTTCACTATCTTTCAGGTAATGATGACGTCTTTCCAAAATGCTGATGGAAATAATTCTTATTTCTGCAAAAATATCACTAGAAACCTTTCTGTGTTCAGAACTGAGAACTGTAGCAAAGTTACAGAGGGAAATGCAGAACTTTCTCCATGTTTAAATCACATTCATTTCCAAAGAATCCCACACAAAACCACATTCTCTTAATGGCATGTGTTTTAATTTCAATTGTCCAATGTTTTCATCCTTCCGCATTTATTAATTCAGAAGTACAGATATGGCCTTGCAAAACAAGAATTCATCCAAAGTACATAAATAAGAAACACCAAAATCATCCTAATACAAATTACAAGCTATTCATTAGAATGCATATTTATGTAATGCAGTAGAGAGAAAAAAATTGTGGATGTCGGCATGGGTAAGTATGGATATTTACACACAGGTGGCTCATAGAAATAGATGAAACAGTATTTAAAAAGAGACAAATTAATTAATAAAATTTGATTGTTAAATGATTCCACTGAATTTATAAACCTATCTTCTCCTGTCTTTACATAAAATATAATTTGCATCACTAGGAACAATCACCTCACTAGGCTGCTCTAATTCAGAAAATGGATAATTTTAGAGCTACATCAATTCAGGTTGGAGGGAAATTATGAAAATCCAGGTGCTAACTCAGAATAACAAAACGGGGGTTTTGTGAGCTCATAAAAATATCTCAAAACTCCAGTAGACTTTGTGCAAAACCTCTAAGGAAAATTCCCCCTCTAAAAAACAATGAGCCAAACCCACAAAAGCTACACAGGAAATGTACAAATCTTCAGTAAAGTCGGACCTTTACTGTCAGTAACTGAATGGTAAGCAATTATATTTTGCTAGAACGATGAGCAGCCACACAGGATCTGTTCTGCAGCTGGTGGTGAGCCAAAGTGTTTTTCAGGCTGAATGTGAGCAATGTTGGCACATAGAGATGCCTCTGAAAGTATTGCATTATAAAGGGGAATATGAATAGGATAATGGATGTGGGCCAGAAGTCAAAGTCTCTTGATTTTTAGAGAGCGAATTAGTGACAGTGCAGGAAAACAGGGAAATGGAAGCAGTCAAACTATCCAGGTTAAATAACACAGGAATGGTTTTCTGGGTATAAATATCAAGATTAATATCTGATTTACTGTATTATTTGAGATACTCTACAAATCCCTTCATTAGAATAAGACTTTTAGACAGGAGATAAGTTTCTTTTAAAAATTTACCAATGTTATTCAGACATAGGGAAAGTATTTTTACAGGCACTTTGCATGTTGAAATTGCCAGGATTCAATGCTTGTTTAGTATTCGGTTCATTGCACCAATGCCTCTAAATTTGGTACACAGGATAATACTAATTTCTTAAATGAGTCAGGCTCTAGTGAAATTGAAAAGAGCTACATGCATGCATTTGCATCCAGAATGTAACAGATAATTTGGAGATGCGAGAATAGCTTTGCTGTGTTCAATATCACACAAAATTGGAAAGTTATTTTCCTTTTTTTATACTTTATGACCAGTTACTGTATTTTTCTGCAATAAAATCTGGATGGAGTCTATGCTGTTACATATATTTATATGTATAAGCTTCTAGCAAGAGCTGTTTTGCAGAAATATAGGTCATGGTCAAATTAGAGGAGTCACTAATAAAACAGAGATTAGATCTGCCACATCATGGTGAACTTAATCTGGACTTTAGTGCACATATAGAACTAATTGTCCCTACTCACAAACAATGTTTAATAAAGAAAGTTAACATAAACAAGACAGAGGATTAGGAGGCTACAATTCAATTCCTACATCTTTGGACTTTTACTGCTACTTCTACTACTTCAACTGGACAAAATTGCTGATGCACCTGGTTTCCTGCCATTTCACACACTCTTCTGCAAACATGTAAATTTTTTATTCCTTTTCTCTTTCACTAGCTGGTCTCACAATACTCCCACAGTAATCCCACTCTATACCAACAAACAAGTAAACAAAATCAGACAGAGGCAACAACCAAATGCAGTTTCCAAATATCCTAGATCCTGTTTGCAAGATATTCCATATCAACTGAATTTTTTTGTCATCTTACTCTTCCTGCTGCATCTCGTTTGTGAGCTGGGGCATAACAAGTTCACAAGCATGGGTAAGACACGTTTATAAAGTAACATCAAATCAGCACCATTAACTGAAGAAACTAGATTTAAAAGACAAGAATTGTGCCTTCAGGTCATCATACCAGCTTCAACAGGGGCTTCCTAAGAAATGTTGCTTCAGAAAATCCTTTAGAATGTGGACGAAAGTGTAGATCTAGTCATAAAAAGAAAATTGATGAATTGGATTTCAAGGGGAGCAGAACTTGGATTCACATTTGATTTTGGATATAGCTATCAGAGTATTGTCTAGTATTCTGAACTTTCATAAAGGAAATAAAAGCACAAGCTTTAGAATGTAAGTTTGCAACACATAAATCGTATGAGAATAATATTTGAATTTTAAAAAAATGTGGAATAGGATACAAACAAGTGAGAAATACTGTTTTACTTAAAACCAGTGTAATTCAAAAATAAATTAATTCAATTAATTATTTGCCTTAAAAACAATGTAGTTCATGCCCTTTAAAATGACAGCAGTTTCATTGAGCTGCATAGAAATATCTGTAAAGACCCCCTCTATTAATGGGGTGGAGGGAGCTACTTTCTCCTAACAAAGTAACTAAACTTTATTTTATTTTTTTTTTTTACTCCATTACCAATTATGTTTAGAAATTAGCAAAGGTATGATTGATGTTAATTTTTTTTTCATTCACTGCTGAAGTATTAAAATCATTATGGTTAAATAATCTTTTCTTTAACTTGTTGTCAGGCTCCAGTATTTACTAAATGAACATATTTATAAAGGACTTTTGTATCACTCCTTTCCTTGGCATTTTTCCTTTTGTCTAAGATTTCTTTTTCATTCTCTTTTTTTCCTGAAATGATAAGTGGCAAGTGTTCTCAAGTTAGAACTGGTGCATAAAATAAAATGTGAGTTTACAATTGTAGAGATAATGCATAAACAAAAACAATGTATGAAGGAAACCCATTATTTTGTAACTCATAATAGAGCGTGGTTTATTGCCTATATCACTACTAATGTTATAAATAAATATGTCATATTTTAAAAATGTGTAGCTCCATTTTCAAGATGGATGCAATTGCAAAAGTACTAATATCACCTATAAAACTTAAATGTTTTGTCTGGGCTGTTCATCTAAGCTCCTCCTATAAACAAAACCATGCATTTACAGAGTATGTATCTTCCTATTTGCACTGATTACTGAGATGCGAAAGCAGAGTAAAATAATTTTACCTTGAAATTCTAAAACTCACTGAAAATTGACTTTTTTTTGTTTTTTAATGAAGTCCTTGACATATTTTTTAAAATATGCTAAATTTATAAATCCTTATACCTCTAGGGGAGCTCAAATAATGAAAGCATATCAGAAATGTTTATGACTTTAAATGCACACGAGTGTATACACACAAGATGGATAAATATATATATGCATACAAGATGCTGGCACATTACACTTTGCATATTGAAGATGTGTTCAGAGAAGTTCACCAAGGTTTATTTTTAATATACTGAGAAAATTTGTATAATTGTATATATACTTAAAATGGGGGTGGGGGATTTTTATGTTTAATGATCCTTGGAAGAATCCTTAGGTTTAAGTTGGACTGGGTAAAAGAAAATTTGATTAAGTTTTTGACCTTGAGGTAGTTTGGGGGTAAAAAAAAAAAAAAAAGGAGATAAAAAGATGAGAGATTAAAGAGCTTAGTAAAAACTATACTTCTGAAAATTCCTCCAGTTCTTAACTTTAGCATCAATAAAATGCTACCTACATGTTTGAAATGTGCTAGAAGAAAAAAAAACAAAAAACAACAAACCTTCACACAAGAAAATTGGACACTCTCTTATTTCAAAGATGAAGAGTCTGAGAAATAATTCATAAATCTTCCTCTTAACTCCAGTTCTTCAGTTGTATTGATCTTCCCTGCCCTTAGGTCTTTCTTGGTGAGCAAACAACAGACACTTGACTTCCTGTCTCTTCTCTTTCCTATATGAGCTTGTTCTGAATCCCTGAAAGACTCAGACCTCCTATTGACTTCAGATAGGAAATCTTATAAATGACTGCACAGCTGCCCCCTGAAAGAGCTTCTGCTGGGTGACTCTCTGCCACAACACTAACCTCCTAATTATATGCCTTAGCCTCTCCTTTTACTGTCTGACAAGTGCACTGCCTAGGAAAGTCAAAATAAAATTGACTATAATCATTATTTAAATGGAATATTGCCTTTTTTCCTAGATTTTGGTTTAAAAAAAAATTATAGCAAAGTCCTGATCTTTTGCAACATGCAAATTATTTTGTACATGTAGTGATGTCCCATTAGCACCCTTGACCCAATATTGCCTAATGCAGACAACAAACCTGGGTCTATTTGTTGCAGTAATTTAGAAATTTTATTTAAGAAAAAATGAGAGTTAACAGTTTATATATATGTGTGTGTATATATATATATGTATATTTATTTATGTACAAATGCACAAATGAGAGCCTAGAGTAAATTGACTTTGACACTGACTAAATGGTAGCTGATTATCAAGAAATTATGAAGAAATCAGGGCATGCATGGATGCAACATAGTATCTTGCATTTGCTAATTCTACACATGAAATTTTCTGCTAGACTACCTTACTGATGTTAATGAATACCAATGAATGAGTTTTGAGTCCTTATTCCAGGCTTGTCAATGCATTGTTTCCTGCTCCTTGATTTGGACCTTTCCAAGGGGTAACTGTTTCCTCTTTTTGACTTTACCAATTAATAAGCAAATCATGATGAGCTTTTTGATGAGAAAACTCTTTCCTGTGTCTTTCTTCCATGCTTGTTTTTAATTTACTGTCTCAGCCTCCTGTAAAACATATAACTTGTGCTATAGCAACACGATAATCACAGAATGGTTTGGGTTGGAAAGGGCCTGAAAGATCATCCAGTTCCAACTCTCCTCCCATGGGCAGGAGCACCTTCTACAAGACCAGGGTTCCCAGGGCCCCAACCTGGCCTTGCATACTTTCAGGGGCAGGTCATAATCACTTTGCAAAAGACTGGTTCCCATCAAAAAAATAATCATGAAAAAAGGATCATACAGCATCATGTCCCTAATCAAGCAGCAGACTAGCAGATAGCAAAACCAGACCAGATGATATCAGGTGTGCTTAAAACACTCTCTTTCCACCTATTTTATCTAGAAGACTTTTGGGGTAACAAGAAGAATTGAAACATGATATAAGATTGAAGAAACAGTGACTGACAGTTGAGCAAGCACATAAAAAGTTGAGTACAGGAAAAATTACTTTGCAGTTTCCATTTTTTCTTCTTTTCAGAATAAGTTTTGAACCCACTCTTAAGTAGTAGATATGACAGCTGGAACATGTAAACTAATAAAGGCAATGGGATGGCGAAAGGCATTTAGCTGCTTCTGTCACACTCCTTTTTAGGTCAAAACTTTCTTGAAAGTCATGTATTTAAAGCAGATAAATAGATTACTTTCCCAGTATAGAATAAGGATTATTGAATGAGGCTTTCCTTAGAATTCCCTGATCACCCTTAAATTCATTTATGTCATGAGATCATAGATGGCTGTAGGCCATTTTTGCACTGTCATATTTCTTTTCTTTCTTCAAATTTATGATCATCTTTAAATACTTCATCAGGCAGGAGGGAAATTAATCAAGTCACAGAACAGTGTTTCTGGGAAGTTCTCATAGGCTGTCTCTATAAAGTCTTATACAATTAGTCCAGCAGCTCTGGGGGATTTTTTTAGTAAGTGTTGAGATCAGATTACCTAGTAGGAAATTGCAACTTCCTTCAAGGTGGATTGAAGTTTTTAGTGTGAGGTTCAGTGGAGTGTACTTGAATGATGAAAGTAATTTAAAGAAATTAGGTTAGCAAAACACAAATAAAAAGGATGAACACTGCAGGTAAAAGGAAAAATAGAAAAACTTCCACAATATTGGCTTATCCCTGATATTTTTTGATAGATTTTCAACATAAATATATGATCTAAAAAAAATATTTATACAGTTTTTCCTTATCTATTCAGATATGAAAATTATATTTAGGTATTTTTCAACATTTCTTGTATTTATTACTTCAATGAAAATAAATTAAACTATTTAGGGGGAAAAAAAAATCACATAAAAACACACCTTTAAGGAATCAAAATGCATTTCAGGAAATGCATAAATGTTTTGGGTGTAGTTTTACCAGCTCTCCATTAAAAAAAAAAACAAAAAAACCCAAAACCAACCAACCAACCAACCAACCAACCAACCAACCAACCAAAAAAAAAANACAAACCACCACCAAACAAAAAAAAAAAAAAAAAAAAAATAAAAAAAAAACAAACAAACAAACAAAAAAAAAACAAAAAAAAACAAAAACAAAACAAAAAAAACCACAAACAAACAAAAAAACCAAACAAACAAACACAAGAAATATAAGGAAAGTGGTTACATTGAATCATGGTTTTAAAGAGTTAAGATTTTTGCTAAGGGTAGAAGTAGTTTCCATGACCAAGATGTAAGTTAGGTAGGTAAATGGCAGGTTAATAATTACTAGGTGCTTAGGCAAGAGCTAATTGGTATAATTATTAAAATAAGTAAACCTTTAATCGTGAAGCATGGGGCCTTGGCTTGTGCCAGAGGGTCACCGAGACCTGATGAAGACTCCCCTGGCTTCATCCTTCGAGACCACTAACCCATTTCGAGACCCGATTCAAGAGAAGAACTAAAGGACTAATGGGCTCATTTTAATATTGGATGGGGATGGGAGGTGCTGGGGTTATGCATATGTATTGTATGTAAGATCTTGGGGAATAAATAGAAGGCAAAGAACATTGTTCGGGGCGGTCACACCTTTCGGAGGTGACTCCTGTGCTGCCCGCCGGTGAATAAACATACCACTTTCTAACTTTAATTAGTTAGAGGGTCTTTGTCCGTGATTATACCAGTTTTTAACGATTCAGCATTACTTAGGAAATTCTATCAGCTCAGCAAATATATTCTAAAATGATAACAAAACTTTAAAATAAATGTTCTTAATATTACTGTGGTTCAGATGAACATCATGCATGAATCAAGACTTGACAAGACAATCCCTTGCCTTAGGGAAAATAAGCACTTGAGTATCTTATGCTGTGATTTCCTGTCAAGCAAAACAAACCTGCCAAAGTCCTGATTAACCAAAATTTGGCTTGCTGCCAGAAGCAGCTTTTTCTATTTGAACTTCTTTTACACCCCTTTTCTGACTTCCTTTTTTTACTCAATCTCATGCTATTGCTTAAACTCTGCAAAAATTAAAATATATGTTTGGGATCTCCAAATCCACAGGGGTAAACCTAATAAGTGTGGTTCAAATTTTAGTCTAATGACTGGAAGTTAAATTAAAATATGGGAGCTAATTTGTGTTTAAATTTTGTTTACATCATTTTGGGCATGGACTACTTCTCCACACAGATCTGTGCCATTAAAGCAATGGCCGCAAGAGAACTTGACAAGAAATATTCCATTTATCTTCTGTTTCATCGATGTTTTAAAGTATATCAACTAAAGTGCAAAGATGCAACTGATTTGCTTTTGACACCATGTCTGCATGACTCTAGTTTAGGCTAGGATTAACATGGTGGTGTTTCAAGCTTTTTTTTTCTGACACTGGATAAACAGGTGCAGAAATAGTGCTGTAGTACAAGGGAACAAACAGGTGCAGGAATTAACTTAATATCTTACTCTTGCTAACTTTTTTCACTATTTCCATGGTATTGAAATCTCTTTGACCTTGTCTGATTGTTTCCTACAGGTGGCTTAGTAATATGACATGGATCTAGAGCCTGTTATCTGGGATTAATCTGTTGCTCTACAGTACAAATAACTGTCATGTGATGCACTTCACTGGTTTATGATGTTGTTCCCTGCAGGTTACTCTGAAAAGATACAGATTACCTTGATGTTTCAGAAAGGCATCTCAGTGCAGGACACCTCTTTCTAAGACTCTCTGCCACAGTACTTATTGGTCATGCTGTGAAAAATCGATATCAGTTTATACACTGCCCTTTTTCTCTCACCCTAGACTGAAAGAAGAAAAACCCCATAACCTATGCATTACTAGCTTAATAAAAAAAAAAGGCAAATAAGAGAGCAAAATAAAAGTGCTGTCATGATTAATTACACTTGCAGTTATGCAGTTATGAAAAGAGAACAGAAAATAAGAGAAACACAATTTTGTAACCAGTATTTAGCTACACATACAAAGAGTTTTGCACCGAGTTCAAAGACACTTCCCATGGATTTGCAGAGACATGACAGAGACAAAAATAGATAGAACTATATAATTTTAGCATACAATTTAAACTACAATTGAACACAAAATTATTTTATTTTTCTTAACTTAAACTCTGTGTGGAAAAATACATACTTATCATTGCCCCAACCTTGGTAGTGTTCAAAGCCAGCTTGGATAAGGTGTTAAGCAGTCTGGTCTTGTGGGAGGTGCCCCTGCACATGGCAGGAGGATGTGACTAGATGATCTTTAAGATCCATTTCAGTGCTTAGCACTCTCTTTTTCCATGATTCTATGATAAACTAATATTTTTAAATTTATTTTTCTGGGATTATGCCTAGGCATTTTGTTCAGAATACCATTTAAAGAATTTTTCTGCACACACTTAGCTTATATTCTAAATACTGATATGATTGCCTTTGTATATCAGCTTTATCTGTGGAAGGACGGGAAGCAAAAAAAGGATGTGGGAATGAAAAACACTGAATTTTTAAAATCAACATTCTTCCCATCAATTCTTTAAATATGTAAACACTATGTGTTATATACATACTATATGTGGCAAGAATGAAGATACTCAGTGTAGGGTGTTTTTTCTACACATATCTACATGCCTATATGGCTTTTGTTCCTTCTATGAGGCCAAATAATGATATATAAATGTAATTAAATAGTGGTATAAACATGGTTAAATAGTAGTATAAAAATGGCTATATTATTTATTTCTCCAGTAGTATCTGATGTAGATGAATGTTAGTATCTCTACTTTAAAAACAAACTGAAGGAGAAGTATTGGTGTGTGTCTTCTTTTTTCCTCTGCCTTCAGTCAGAGTTGGGATTGAAAGCACGAGAGATGGATTTTCATGTTTGGATTCACTTGTTTATTAATTGTTTATTAATTCTTATCTAGCTAACAAGCTAGAAGTGAGAAAATGGAGCTGTATCTCCTTCTTTCCAAATTCTTTTAAAACCAAACAGTCCAATTAAAAGCTAACAGCTAAATTATTTTTACTTTTGATCCAATGACCAAACATCCATGACCTGCAGTGTGGCATTTTCTATCCAACCAAAAAAAATACTACCTAAAACCAAGAAGGAACAAGGAGGAAGAAAAAACCTCAGCCCCAAAACTTCCATCTTGTTATATACCTATTACTATGTTCTAAACCCCCAAATTCCAAACCCTTCACCATGTGATATTACACACTTCTATTCAAACTACACACCAGTGATCACAACTCCATCACTCAAGTCTGGAAGCCTTCTCCAAGGCCTCAAGTCAAAAGCAGTGTTCCTCTGAGGGTCAGTGCCTGACAGCACAGAAAGTTCAAAACTCCCAGGCTTCAGGGTTCCAACAGAGTAGTGATTAAATTTTATGCTCAAGGAGAGACACTGAACCTTCCAAAAGTGGAGAATGCAAAGACTCAAGCGAAAGTCCTAATCACTGAACTCCTTTACTCTTTATTTACAGATACAACTAAACAAATAAGTCATTTTTTAATGGTTTTGTTTCCTCCTTCTTCTATGTAGATAACTTCAGTTCATCAGCTCTCTGCCACTGAGGAATGTAATAAAATGTCTCCAGCTGACAAAGACCCAACAATTTCACTGCAATGAAACAAAACAAAACCAAAAATCTTCTCAGGGAAACTTCTGTGGAGATGGAAAAATATTTTTTTCTTTCATATAAAAGAATTACCTCAAAAAAACCTGAAGATTACAGATTTTCAGTAAGATACAGAGTCACTCTCTCTCTCCCATTTTTCCTCAACTCAAATAAGTTTGGAATAAGCAATAAGAAAAGAAAAAAAAAAGAAAAAAAAAAAAGAAAAAAAATCCCTCATTAAGTCTAGACTCATGAAGGTTTCAATACTACAATCAAATTTTCTTTAAATGAAATGTGATGGGCAAGGTTGGCTTTAGCAGCAAACAAAGCTATGCAGTTATATATTCTATAACATTAGGGAGAAAGCTGCTGTTGTGTATGCAATTCTAATTCAAAATTACTTGTATTTTATTTTTGTAGACTGGGTCAACTGGCACTCATGGGACGGTTGACAGCAAACTATCAAATTGTTACTTTTAACACAAAGATACATTGTTTGCCAAATGCAAATTTTAAGGCTGAATACCACTCGAACGTATTGCTTCTGGATTTTATTATGTCTTTCTAGTTTCAGAGTTGATTTATTAACAATTTAGGAAGCAAATTTACATAATTCTTAACAACCTTGACAATTATTTTGATTTAAAAAAAACCTCAAACTTTTATTTTAACAGCAAGACTTTTATTTTTTTTATATTTCAATCACAATATGTATCCAAAAGATTAAACAGTATGAATTAATTGTGACCCCAGCACACTACAGTCACAGCCCTTAGCTTCTATGCTTCAGTTTCACTGATGGCAAAGTTAATGACACCGACCTCTTTTGCAGAGTGCTTTGATGAGGAGTACTGTTTATATGGGAACTAGTTATAATTAATCAATTGAACAAAAAACATGAGTTAGGTGTGTGCTGATGAGCAGAGACCAAATAGGGAGTTCACTAAAATTACAACCCCTAGTTTTCAGCAACTTAAGGAAATTAATTGCAGAGAGGAAATTTTTATTCACACTCATATATATATACTCTTACATCTGCATTTCTGTGCAGTTTCTTAGTTGTGAGCCTTTACTGACTGTCACTGGCTTTTTGCAACAACCATCAGCATCCTGATGTCTTTGTCAAGCAGAATCTGGTGTTCATGGTAGAAGTTTCCTGCCTTTTAATACTGGGGTGTGCTTGTATTTGTTTTCCACATGTTCCCTCAGTCCACACCACTGCCCTCTCTAGGCAGCCAGGCCAGTGTGGCCAGCATGACTGGCTGACCCCCCACCCTAGGGACACCCACAGCTGGTGTTTGCCACTCCTTGGCTGCTCCTGCCTTTGGGGCAGATGGTATCACACAGCCCCAGGTACCTGAGAGCCACTCACACCCAGGCAGTCAGGGTGACAAGTTCTGGCAGGACCAAGCTGGCCCCTCAGACACCAGACCCTCTGATCTTGTGTGGTCAGGAGATTTATCAGTGAAAAACTGACTCGTTTTCCTTTTAATTTCTTCTTCAAGGTTGAAAGGATAAAGGGAAGACTGTTAGTGTATGGCAGTTCTACAGATAAAGACAATTAATTCTTTAAACTTCCTATTTGTACCTCTGCTTTCTCAGAACTGGGTGTCAGATATGCCATGTCCTCTTCACTGAACAGCTCTCGTAGTCAGTCTTCCAAAGATTGCAGCAATCTAGTACATCATCATAACTGTAAATAAATGGTCTAAGCACTGTCAGGCTCATAAATGATACAGTCAGGGTACTGCTGTGCGCTGGCAGTGTTTTAGTTATTCACAGAAACAGGACCACTATTATTCTGAACTCATGAGGAATGAGCTTTGCCAGAAATGCCTGGGACTCTGTTAACCTAGGTTGTTAACTGAGGACACAGATAGTGTTCCTATTACTCTGGTTACTGTTAATAATGCCTGCAGTAGTTCAATGATATAATTTCAGCATTACCTCTTTACACATTTGGCTCTAGGTAACTTATGGGTAGTACCAAGTGATATATCCCATAGCTATGAACTTGGGAACAACTCATAGAAAGTTTCTTAGCATTGTATCTGAAGTGATTTCATAGTGTTTCTTAACTCTTACTGTGAGTTAAGATGGAACCTTTATAAAGTCTGCTTTATTACAGACTAGAATCCTTTTAGAATCCTTTAGAATCCTTTTTTTTTTTTTTGCAAACAGTACAGTATCACCTAAATGCAGTCTCACACAAGTTATTTATAACTTGCTGGCTTTTTTTCTGTCTTTCTCAATAATGTGTAATAGTCACAATGGAACCAAGTCTGATGCTCTTACATACTCCTTTTTTGCTCTGTATCACCCTTAGGATTGCCTGAGCCTGTCCCAGTTCACCTGGTCTCCTGGGAATGGCTTACTAGGCAAAGGACTCTAGTGAAGATCTCTCAACTTTTCTTCCCCCTTCTCCCCTGAGCACTATATCAGATTAAACCCCAGTAGACTTCCTGTGCTGGAGGGAGCAGGAGACTGTCATTAAGATTAAGCATGATGAAGCTTTAGATACCAAGCAAAGGTAGTCTTAGGGCCCTTTTTTGCTTAAAAAAAAAAAAAATTATCATGGGCTCTGACTGGCATTTTGGTGTTTGGTTGAAACATAGGGCTGGCATCACCTTACCTTCTAACCTTTATCACTCTCTCAAGTGCTATTTACATCTGCACATGAGCTATTACCCCCTCTTTATACTCTGTGGTGGGAATTGCCTGTACAGTTAAAGTTTCTTTATTACCAGAGACACTTACTTAAATCTAAAGATGTTTGCACAAAGTACCCATTTAGTTCGAGCTTTCCTGCATTTCCCAGATGCTCCAAACACAACTTCTAGATGCAGAGGGAGGTTCATATAAACCCCAAGGAGAAACTGCCATGACCTGAGCACCTACCTGAACTGCTCATTTCAGTCTGGCTACAGCAGGCTGCTTGAAGTGCTCAGGGAGCAGTAGCTCCTGTTGAGCTGCTGTCTTTCCCAAGGATTTTACAGACTGAGCCGTGCTGCAGCCTGCACACAGACCTTGCTGTATAAATCCAGAAATGCCAGGAAGCAGCCAGCTCACTGCACATGTGGCAGTAAGTGATTAGTTGTAGGTCCCAGCACGTCACAGGAGACGGCTGTGGTGCAAGTAGTGGCACGTTATAGATATGCTAAGATCTGCAAAGCTAAAAACAATCAGTACCAGTAAAGCAAGGTCTTTTCCAACCTCGTTTAAATGTTTATTTGCCATGTAAATGCTCTTCAACATTAAAGAAGCTAAAAATTAAGAAACAGATAATCTTTGGTTTGAAATTAAAAATTCACAGGTAGCTAAGAGAACATAATAGGCGTTACACTTGAGAACTGCAAAACATCAGGTCTTTCAGTATAGAGTTCTTAAACCTCCCTTCTTGTAAAGGCAAATGGATTTATCAGTTGCTGCAAAGAAATAAAATATTTGAAGAGACTCTAGGAAAAATAAAAAGGATCAGATAAAAAATCCTCCAATTATTTTAACCCCAAATAAAGTAATTTAACTAAGTCTGTAGAAGGTTTTTTGATGGTTTTTGTTTGTTCTTTTCTTTGTTTTTCTTTGTTTGGTCTTTTGTTTTGTTTGTTTGTTTGTTTGTTTGGGAAGAGGGCTATTAAATGAGTCAAATAATGATTGCTAAGAAACACTAGTCCTGATAGGGGCTATTTTGCCATATGGATAAACAGGTGTTTGCCAAGGGCAGAAAACAGTATGGGGCAAGAAAATCTTTAATGGCTTTTACATGCATGAGTGAGTGTGGGCCAGGTGGATCAGCAAAACATTTAAACATACTAATGGCAGCAAAAGACCTTGAGCTAAAAAAATACAGTATTTCTAAACAGAAAAATATTGCTGCATGATGTCCATGTCAAGCACTTCAGTGTTTGCTGTCATGATGAGCTGGAGTGTCAAAATGCCAGTTTCAAATGGGATCTTGAATGTTCCAGTCACACCAATCCCAAACATGACAACAGCCTTATATCAAAAGAATCCTAAAGAATATAAATTCCATGCAAATTACAGGCAGAAAACTATCAAGCATTATGTTTTATAATGCAGTGAGTGGTCTTTGTCTGTAACAAAGATGATATTCCTTTTCAGGGCAGATTGTTTAATCTGCATTTCCATAACTGGCTAAACAAACTATGATGCTATTTATTGACTCTGAAAAAATATTTAAAATATTCTTTCTTTCCCCTTTTTCCCTGCTTTTGCTATGACATGTATGTAAAAAATGTTAGAAAATACCAATGCAAGATCACTTGCTTCATCTATTTGCTCTTTTTACAAAAAAGGATTGTGTTCAGCTTTCCATCCCTAGCTAATATACAATCAACTTGGGAGCAAGAGGCAGATTTTGTACTAGCTAACTTTTGAGAAGTAAGATTCCTTTAGAAGACCACAAAGTTATTTCCATTACAAAAGAAAGGCCGTTCATCATATAAAAATAGCTGGAGAAAAGCAGCCTCTCTCTTAATTAAACACATCTAAAATAATTTAATATAGATAGAATTAAATGAATAACGACACACAAGTAATTTCTTTTCATATAGAGGGAAGTCTCATCTACCCAGTCAACAATCTCTATAGCAGCTATTTCCTAACCCAGAAAGTAATAAGCTATTTATTTCCTGTCGAAATACAGCTCAGTATGCCTGGAAAGAAGAAAAATAGAATTCCGTGTAGATGCTAACAATTGCCATTAACAGCTCTTGTGCAGGGAAATAAATTGATTTTTTTTTTTTTGGTCTAAAAAGCTGTATGTTCTTTACAGTCACTTCTCTTGTACGCTTACAGAGGCTGCATGGCTTTTATTCCAAAACAGATGGGAATGGACAAAAAAAAAAAAAAAAAAAAAAAAAAAGCCCCCCCTTTTTTTTTTTTTTTTAAAAAAAAAAAGGAAAAAAAAAAAAAAAAAAAAAAAAAAAAAAAAAAAGAGTTCCCTCATTCTTATTTCTTTTCTAACACAGAAATCTATCTATACACTGAAATCTCATTCCTGCCTTGATTTAGATATCCTTTCCAACTTGTTGCAGAATTTCTCACTATTCTATATGGGCAGCAAAATTGGGATAATAGTAAAAGGAAAAGCTGAATTTAAAATGTTTCATAAAGAATATGGGAGGCAGGAAAGGGCAGTGATACAAGTTCTGAGTCACCCCAGAAGTAAGACCATTTTTGATTCAAGAAAACAATAGAAAATGAAAAAAATGTAAAACAATATATATTGCAAACAATATAAAATAAAACATTTCGATCTCCTACCAAGATCCAGATGGGACTCACTAACTGTGAAGGTTGGTGACAGGGAAACTAGGCAGACAAAATTGACCTGCAAATGTGCTTTCAAAGGCAAACAGGTGTCGAGGTTGAAAACAACAACAAAAACTCCCAAGCACAAAACCAAACAGAAGCTTCCCCCCCCACACATGCACTGAGTCCAACTCAAATTAGACAAAGCTTTCCTGTGGAGCTTCCTCCTGCTTTTGTATTTTACCTGCTATTGGCTGGATTAAGGACATGTGTAGCAATCAATGGGATGCTAACACTCTGCTTTCCATCTAGAAGATACAGATGACAGCATGTCCAGAAAAGGAAGATCCCTAGTGACAGACTGAATATACCTGACCCAGACAAGCTTGTTCCCGTTTAATAATTTATAACCCACCACTAAGTCAATAATCAGAATTGTTAAATTAAACCAAAGAGAAGTGTTATTTCATGAAATCTGAATTTATTTTACAATTTAAATCTTGGAATGCAGGATTAATGGCATGCAGACTTCACAGGCAAGGGTTGTCAGGTTCCTTATAACTAGCAGTAAATGCTCCCTTTCTCTGCTAGGTAAAAAGTTTTTAGAGTCTGTTTACACATTTTTTAAGTGAAAATACCTACAACTTGTGATCTGGCCATGGAGCGAATTCCAACACCAAGCAGTTGAGCTGTGACATGAGCATTCCCAGGTGTTATCTGGGATGTTAAATTCAAATAATTCTTCAATCTCTCAATAGGAGATAAGAATTTTTGCCCAGATTTTAAGAAATAACCATCACTCAGTGTCCAATCCTCTTAAATAATTCTTATGTGTGGATATTTTGGGCAACCAGGATGACTGGTTATTTTCCAAAAACCACAAGGACATTCCTGCTAAATATCCTACCAGGTCCTGTTGAAATGAATGTGCAACCGATCAGTATTATATCAACACATAGTTGCATGTTCTGCTCTTCAAATATAAATAGACATCTCCAGCTACACCAGAAATAAAATATCAGAATAGCTTATAGTGGTCCAAGGAACAGTGTAACAAAACTAAGAAAAAATATCCTCAAGAAATCAACAAACCAAATCAACCAAACAAAAAGAATTAAAGAAAAGCATCCTTTGCTTTATTTCTTCTTATAAGAGAATGACTGTATCACACACCTTGAACTGTGGCAAGCTTTGTTTTGTGTCCTATTAATAGGTACAAGCTCCAATCAAAAACTAACACCATGCTGTGTTGACCAGCAGAACTCATTCTTAAATAGCTAGGTCAGAGAAAATAGGTCAGTTTTCTTTTCCCTAGCCTCCACCTTGTACCTCTATGAAAAGCCCCTTTCTCCTAACAGAAAGCTCTTTTAGTGGAGATTCAGCCAAGAGAGAAAGTTGAAAGTGGGAATATGAACAATCAGTTTAAAGGAAAAGAACACACACACAGAAAGAGGCCATGGGAGGCAGGACCAGTGGACGAAGGGGGCTGTACTGGGGAAAAGGAGAAAGGAGCAATGCTCACCTTGCAGAATCTCTGGTAGTGGAAGTTCCTGCCTTTTTGTGCAAGCTTCAGAAGGAGAGTACCACATTAAAAATAGCTAGGTATTATTAATTAAGAACAGTGGTTTCTGGCAGTCACGAGCTCAACCTCTTCTGTAGTTTACAATCTCATGTAAGTTACCTCTGCACAGTGCAGTTCTGTGGTTAAGTATCATTCTCAAATTTTTAAAGAACATCCACTGCTTCACCTATTGTCAAAATACAACTCATGTACTAGTCCACTTAAGAAGGATTCTCTAAATTTTAACTGGCTAGTAAATAGTGATGATATATCTAAGTATTTTCTGGCATGATTGTGCTGAATTTTATCATAAACCTGAAAGATTTGCTAAGTTTCTTAGAAAGGCTAGTTTTGTTGTTTGTGGAGTTCCCAGCTTCACCCCATTTCAGCATCTGCATTTGATAAATGCAGTTGTGATAGCCTCTGTCTAGTGCTATCCTTTCTATACTTGACTGTTTACTCAACAGATTGATTATTCTATTTGCATCCCATTCACCCTCCTTCATAGCTGTGAGTAATATTTGGAAAGATACATATAAATCAGTGTGATTTGAATTACTCATTATTGTCTAAACATGCCCAATTTTAGTTAATTCATAATGAATATTCCCATCTGTCTGGAATATTGCATGGAGTCAATGGAGTTGCTGTTTAACCAGAAATTATTTCTGGCCCGTAAAATAGGTACAAGAAGATTTCATGAGATACAGTAATACACCCAGTTCATACCACACAATAGCATGCAATACTGCATGATCACAATATCAGTAAATATTCTTCATCCTTTACAAGATCACATTTTCAGATTTTTTTTTTTTACTAATGCTGTATGTTTAAACAGAAAACACGGTGAGAAAAAATTAGAGAAGGTATCCACAAATCAAGGTAAGAAATGTTTTCTCCCATATTTCTGTTCTTTCTTGAGTATTGCTGAATACCAAATCAAAAGCAATTCAAATGCATGTAGATTGTTTTGGTATAGTAGGAAATGGTAAGACAGAAAGCATATGTTCTAGAATGTTAATAATAATGTTAGTAATAATTGTCAACATGAGTATCATGATGAATAATGTTTCTGTTTGCACAAGAAACATGCTCAGATGAATGTCTGATTTTTGTGCTCTTGCTGAGGTACTAGAGCACTGTTCAATTAAAGTAATCAATACCTGGCAGGAAATGGTAACACTTCAAAAAACATTAATCAAAGGTTAGATAAACAAAATGAGCTTTACTGGAAATGGTACTCATCTAATATTATTAAAAGACTTGTAGATGTGGCACTTGGGGACATGGTTTAGTGGTGGGCTTGGCAGTATGGGTTAACGGTTGGACTCAATGATCTTAAAGGTCTTTTCCAACCTGAACAATTCCATTATTCCAATCCATCTGAATCACTAATCCTATGATATTGTTCTATGACTCATTTCAGAACAACTACTGTAATCAATTAGCATAATGTCATCACAGCTCATCCTTCTCTTTAGTTGACATTCCAGATTTTTAATTGATTCCTGTGCAGTAAATGGCACATACAATCCTCTGTAGGCTGGAAGCACCGGTTTCTCAATGAGAAGCTGCACCCAAAGCTGCCTAATGGCCCTTGTCACTCTACCAGGTAATTAAAAGTCTCCCCACTTTGGAACTTAGCCAATAGAAAAGCAGACAGAATGCTCCACTTGTAAAATGAGGAATAAAGCTCATACTTTGAATGAGGAATAATAATACTTGTCAATTACATAACATCTTTTCTTAAGGGATTTAAAGTAAATTAATAGGCATTAATTATTAGCACCTTGTAAATTCCCTAGAAAATACTTGTGTTGCTCATTATAAAAGAGGACAAAAAGGAATTGAATACCTCATTTCCACAGGATCATTCCTTCTGGATGTCTCAGTACTGGTGAATTTAGTTGGATTACTGTGTTGGAGGAACAGTTGGGCATTCCTGGTCCGACAAAGCCAAGATTTTTCCATGCTTATCATCTCTGAAAGTTAGACCTTGGGTAAGAGACAGAAAATTGGAAATGAACCTGGTGCCAGGTAAATCTTTGCTGCTAATGAAGATAGAGTAACAGATAAAGCTGTTATATTCTAATTAATGTTAAACATAAATGTAAACACATCTTTCATTCATTTTGGGACACTTAAAATTATCTTTGTACTCAAAACATTTGAAAAAAAACATATATTAACATTTTGACTGGTCATCTGATCAAGATATATGTTACAGTTATTCAGAGGAATTTTGTGAGAATTTTCTTTTCTGCAGCATTTGGAGTCTCAGATATTAACAGGAACAACAGAACAGCAAATGTGTTATAAGCACTCTACAGTGAAGTTTTAATATCTACTGTCATAGTTTAATTTTTTTAAATGTTTTTCAGTTGTTCCTTGGGAAAACATCTAACAATTTCTTAAATGACCTATCGACTGCATGAATGTAAAACACAAAAGATTTTAAAGACAGAAGTCATTTTGTCAACACAGTAGCAATCAGGATGTGCACCTTCTTTATAAACATGGTGTTTTGCAGAAGAATAAAATGAAACTCAATGCAGTTTAGCACAGATGTAATCTTTATCTCTGCAAATCAGTAATTTTAAGACAAATAGGGTTTAAAAGAGTGCTTTAAAAGAGACAGGAAGCATCCTGAACGGATAATTTTTGTTGAGGATGTATGTATAACTTCTACAAGTCATAAGCCATTATCCCTAAAGGGGACTTTTTTGCCCCCACTTTTTTCTTCCCCTCTTGCAAAGAAAACACTGAAATAGGGTCAAGGTTTTTCTAATATGAAGTATTTGTTTGCTTTTCTGCAAACACTTACAAAATACTTTCAAATTGTTATCAAAACATTTGCAGTTGGAGAAATTTTGAAACATGTTCTATCACGTACATGTGTAAATTCCTATAAGCTTTTTGGTCAAAGAAGATGACAGACACCTTTTAAAGTGTGTGATTATTATTTCTAACAGTAATTACCTAGGTTAATAAGGTTATAGAAAATGAAATAGTTTCTATTTAATAAGTTGTTTAATAAGTTATAGTAACTTTAAATATGATGAATAGTAATGGGACACATTTCACCATGCAAAATTGCCACTACTAATTAAAGAAATCATTTAGCATCAATGCTTAATGTCTTTCCACAACTAGTTCATAGATAACAAAAGTCAAGTTTAAAAGTTCTTCAAAAGAAAACATTTTATTTCTTTCATTTTAGCTTTTAGAAATTGAGTCAGGAAAAATAAAAAATCAATTCCCACAGGTTTTTTTACATAATTTATTAAGGAAATCTTTCTGAAATTTGAGACGAGTTCAAACTCCTGTTAAGAAAAATAAATCTCTCAGAAATAAATCTTTCACTAAATGTAAAAGCAAAATATTAGGAAAATTTAAGAAATTGGTACTGAAAACAGCAACTATATATACTATACTATATACTGCATAATCATTAACTGGACCACATATTGATATCCAAAGTTTTGAAAAGGAAGGAAGGTTCCTTCTTATGAGTGGAAACAAATTAGCAGCTTTCTTCTGAAAGACAGAAGTCATCTGGTCTCTTACTCTTGTCTTTCTCTGATTTTATCCTGACCTGAAGCTTACCTGATTAAGTCAGTAAAATTGCAAAAAAATTAACCAAGGAAAAAGGGGTTTTCTGTTTTAAGCAGTATGTACTATTTCATTTGCCAATTTCGAATATTTAATTAACTACTTTATGTTCACACAAGCTTCAGAATTGGTTTATGATATAGACTAGGAAAGAAAAATCTGCAATCCAGAATTTGGGGATGAGAGCTTTTGATGGAAGTAAGATGTCCATTCAGTTGTAATAGGAAATAGCACACTGAGAACACATACTCTTTTTTCTCAGTAGTTTATGAAACAAAGAATTACAAAACTTTCCTAAAAGGATTAGGTCACTCACTCTTTCCCTCACATTCTTTTTTTTCCTGTTTTAAACTTAACTCATAGAGGCAAAAGACCTGTGATAAATACTGACAGATGCAACAGAGTTGATAAGCATCAGGGGAAGTAATCTTTTAGTACAAATTACACTCTCACCAAGAATTTGTTGTGAACAGGCAACAAACAACTATTAGTACTATGGTGAAGCTATATTTATTTGTTATTGTTATTTTATTGTGTAATGAATTGCCTTTTGCATTGAAGAGGTTAGCAGTTTTAAAACAGGAAACTGTTTCAATTGTGCATAACTGGATTAATGAGCTAGCCTACAGTGTAGAAAGTGAATAGAAGGCTTCAATTCACGTACAGAAGAATTTTTATGACTCAATGGGCCTGTCTCAGAACAACTCCTTTAAAGCTTACCTGGTTTTAATGTTTCCATATTTGGGGCATTTTTGAGTTGTTGATATTAGGTTGTTTCCTCTTTTTTAAACTGATCCTATGTTTTTTATGAGACTGAATGAGAGTTAACTGTATTTATTCAGATGACAGAAATTATACACTGTTTCATAGATCAGTGTAGGGTTCACTACCGATTTGCCATGCTAAGTTTGGGGCCGCTTCCAAGCCAGATGATAAAATAACTAGCACAATCTTTGTTAGAGCTTACCACAAAGAAGAATGCAAAACAAGAAGGAATGTTGATGGTGATGCTAATTCTCCCAATATTTTTCCTTTAGGGCCTTGGGCTTGGCATGCTTTTGCCCCCCTTTCTCAAGAGGTGCTCTGGGCATGGAAGAGGCCTCTTCTTCCAGGACTTCATCCATGCTCTCCCTAGCCATTCTTGCCTAGGGCCTGGGCCTTCTCACCGCCTTCCTAGAACAAACGTCTCTTGAAAATGGACTGCAGATCCTTCTTCACTAGTTAAGCATTTATATTTAATGTGTAGAGAGGGGAATAGGTCTTTGGTTTAATTTCTGAAACTTAGTCTTTGCCATTTTTTCATAACCTCTTTGATGTTGGGCTTTAAAGATTTGAGCCTCTGTATTTTCAAAAGCATATCTGAATACATTTCTATCTGCAAAGGCACCTACTCAAGGCTGCACAGGGTTTTTTTGCACCCAAAGTAATATAGCTGCCTGTTGCATATTTGAAGAAATCACATGGGAAATGAGGGAATAAAGCATCCTCCTACTCTCACCTTTAAAGGCTTGGCACCTTTCACTGCCAAGCTGACACATTCACACCATACAGTCGCTGCAAGAGTGCATCGATGGTGTTGGTGTTTTCTAGCTGACATTGGCCTAAGTGACCATTCACCGAGCATTGTGTATATTTGCAGATGCTCATATGTAATACGAAAGTTAAGTGGAATTTCTGCTGATTCTTAAATTCAGATGCTAGTGTAAAACTGAAGTACTTTTTTTTTGTAAATACTGATTTTGAGATAAGATCCGAGACAGTTGCACTGACTCATTGTGAATTGTTGAAAAATATAGGTTGTCTTCTATGTGGGGTTTTTTATTGGATTTTGTTAAACAGAAAATTTGACATTGCCATGTGGTGCAATTTAGTTAGTGTGAAAGTTATCTGTAGGTCGGTTTTTCAAAGTTGTAGTTTCATTTTACCTTCTGTGTGGACTTACGTGACTTACAGCTCATTCATCTTTTGGTCTTACACAGAATGGAAAGGGCATTGACAGGTGTGGAGGCTGTGAGAGCTTTAGCAATTTCTTATGTTTCATTAAGACTTGGTCAAATGCAATCTTTGCAAGACAAATTAAAAGCTTGCATTTGCAAGATGTATCTTTTTTAGTACTATTATAGTACTCTAATAGGAATTTGTGAAATTAGGCAGTAAAGATTCATGATCTCTACTCAATAACATTTCAAACATTATTTATATTGAATTCATATACATTCATGCTACTACCCATTTCTCAAACCACACAGGAAATTCTCTTTTTGCCCAAATAAGAAAAAAGTCAATAAAACTGTAAAAAAGAGAAGGTGACAGTCATCATGCTTTCTGCTTATGTTATGTTAAAGTAGCTGTTGTGTAATAGCATATTTCATATATTTTTAATCCTGCTTTCTAAAGGTATATAATTTTACATGATCTTGAAATACACATATTCCTCTTCTTTGCTACTTCAAATCTACTGAAGCCAGCAGTTAGCTGTTAACGTTTCTTCTTCACTGACTGCTTTTTGTTCCATAAGAGGTTCATTCAGAAGCTCATGTTGGGAGTGAGGCATGATTTTTATAGTAAGGTTGGCCTTAATCTTCTACATATTCTGAGTCATGTAACATTGCAGTGAAGGACAGTTTGAAAAGAGAGTGTGAGTGTTGCTGAACAGAAGAATCACATATTTTGAAATATATAGATAATACCAGAATTCAGATAGTGTTCAAATGCTCATGCTTTTTAAGGATGATGTCTTGTAAATAATTTAAATTTTGCACAATAAAGTTTTGGGTGCACAACTAATTTAGATGGAGGGGGTTTTTTTGGTTTTTTTGGCCTATTATTTAATAATTTACTTCATCTACATCAGAAATTTGGTGGTTTTAAATCTAGCACTTATATAGCAGATCTGTACCACAGGCCAGGTATTGTGCAGAAATTTTGCAGCCTGTGTGGACTGCTAGTATTTGGGTTGTCTGCATGTGAGCTCATGTACCTGGTCTGGCTGGGATGGTTAATTTTCATCGTAGTAGCCAGCATGGGAGTATGTTTTAGATTTGTGCTGAAAACAGTGTTGATAACACAGGGATATTTTTCTTATTGCTGAGTTCTTGCACAGCTTCAAAGCCTTTTCTGCTTTTCATACTTACCCAGTAGCAAACAGGTTGCTGGTACACAAGAATCTGGGAGGGGATACATCCAGGAAAGTTGATCCCAGCTGACCAAACTTCCACACCATGTGGCATCATGCTCAGCATATGAGGTGGGGGAAGAAGAAGGAAGCAGGGGGCGTTTAGAGCTGGGACGTTTGCCTTCCCAAGCCACCATTGCATGTGAGGGAGCCCTGCTTTCCTCACAAGTTGCTGGCTGCCATGTGCAATCTGCTCTGCAGGAAATGCCAACTGTCTCAGTACATTATGATGGTACTAAGTAAACGAAGAAGCAAGCTACTCCTCATAAAGAACCAACTGGATAACTAAGTGTTTGTGTCCAGGGGGAAACAGAGAGAGGGAGAGAGAGCTGGCTATCAGTCTCAGGAATTTTCCCCAGCCAGGGGAGACACTGTTCTCCCAAGGCAACCTCATTGTCTGTAAAAACTCAAAGCCTGTGTTAACAATTACATAATCACATATACCATGCTTTAGCTCCCTCAACTTCAACTTCTTAGGTCACTATTATGGGGTTTGGATGACCATAGATTATGGTAATCATCATGCCACTCTTACCTGCCCTGCTGATGCACAGCCACAGTTGCTGCAGTCCAAAGGCTGCTTTCAGATGACAAACTTTGGAGTCCGACTGGAAGCAGGAGTAATCCTGTGTCAAGTCAGGCAGCTGTGTACACAGAGATGATTTTGCCTGTGTGACCTTTGTTTCTCTATCCAATATACGCTATAAGACTCCATTGAAAAAGGCCTCCCCTGTATTCAGTTCTCATCCTTTTCTACAAGGTAAGAAAGGGAAATTCACAGTGACAAGGAACAGGACTTGAGATCAGTGGTACTTGCTTGTAATCTGATTCCATATTGTACAAGAGTCTCAAGCTCTCAGTAATATAATTACCACACAGTAGGATGGACCCAGTATAATAAACAGTCTGGAAATAATCTCTGGCATCCTTATAGCTTTGTCAGAAAAAGTATTCAAATTGCCATCTGTACACTTTCCCCCACCCCGTCACCTTTTTTTCCTTTTATCTGTGAGTCCCAGACCCAGTAATTTAGAATACGTGATAAACAAAGAGAAATCATCAAGTAAGAAGAAAACATTTATTCTCTAAGCTTCAGGTTGGTTTTTTTTTTCTTCTTTTTTATCTTTTTTTTTTTTTTTTATACTTTTGGTACAATATCACAGTGAGCCTCTTGCCATCCTCTAAAATATTGCTAATATTAAATGAAAGTACGAAAAGTAGAAAGGGATAAAATTGACAAAATGAGCATAGATTCAGAGAAATTCAGCACTGAAAAAGGCTTCACAGTAAGTGGCATGACACTGGCTTCCCTGGACCTTGAACTAAAATGGTGAATAAACTGAAAAAGGATTTTTTTACAGTCTAAATTATGTAGGAGTATCCACACATCAGGAAGCCCATTGCTTCCCTGCACAGCACTGAGCTGACACAAATGAGTTTCCAGTGGCCAGTTCCGAAGAGTCTTAGGCACCTGCTGGCATTGTTCACATTTGGGTAGGGATTATAGCAGTTTTACTAAAATCCATGCAGAGATTCTTTTTTATTTTTAACCCAAAGTCGAAGTAAATAAATTATCAGAGGTATTGTCAGTAGGATCCAGGTCACAGAAGGGCAACAAGAAGCAAAAAGGATGCAGATATTTTTTCCCCCCAGGCTTAGTGGCAGAAAAGCATTTGCTGTTGCTCAAGCCCCTTCCTTTTCCAAAGCAGCCTGTCCTCCTGTCACCATAGGCAATCTGGTGCCCAATCCCCATGAGCAGCCTGGCCCTTGCCCCTCCATGGGTATACTTTCTGCCCACAAGGTCTCACCCCATCCCTTTGGCCACTCAGAGTGACTTGCCTGGAAATAACATCTGCTGGGAAGTAGGGATCTCTTTCAAAGTAGGACCCAGTAATGTGGATCTGGTTCTGATGCAACTGGTGCAGTCACCAGCAGCATTATCTTCCAGGGGAAACTTGTTAAGTGAGGCTCCAACAGAGGTGGCTTTGAAATTAATCAAGGAAGCCACCCTTATTCACTATCTTGGAAGTCTAGGCAAAATGGCTGCTTTATTATCAGGATTTAGGTGTCACCTGTGGGATCACCAGCCTGCTGACACTCTGTGCACTGTGCCTTGTAATCAAAGACCAAAGGAGAAGAGCACCTTTGCCTGACCTCCTCTGGCTCCTGAGCAGCACAGTTTCCAAAAACTCATGAAATGTTAAGGATTGTATATTTGAAGAAATTTATATGGAAACCTATGAAAAAATACAGTTGAGAAGAAGACTGGTACTTTCAAGAAAAAAACAGAAGAAGTTACTGTTGGTATGGATGACAAGAAAAGATGCAATGATACATATGCATGATATAAAAAAGAAAGAACATGATTTCATATTTCCTTGTCTAATCTCCAAGCAGGGAATTTAACTGAGATGTAAAGTACTGAATAAACTGAATATATATAAATAGAGAATGAGTACCAGCCAAACCATCATATTTTTATCTACTTTATGTGTGGATGTCTTCTGAAGGTACTTTTGGGCCTGGATTAAAAGGTTTTTAAAAGTCATGTGTGGATTGGGATGGGCTGACCATTTGGCTTGGCATTTAGCATATTCCATGACTGTTGTGACAGATTACTGTATCCTGCAGGTTGTCTGGGAAAAGCTGTGATGTTAGGGCTTTTTCCTTCCTATATTAAAAATCATGTTATTAAATTACATCCCAGATGTTCTGCCAATTAATTAGATGCTTTCTTATATAGCAGTAACTACATTTGATTCTCCCTTTTATGTCTCTTATGTTTCAGTGTATGTGCAGAGCATCACTGTGCTGTTTCCACATATGAGTTATATGGTTTGTTCTTATTTACAAATACTTTTACATAAATTTTTAATACAAACAAAATGAGGACACATAAGCAAATTCTGGTCAAGATAATGAAAAAGAAATCCTTCAGGGCAGCAAAAAGGAAATACTTGCATAATGAAATACAGAAGGCAAAATGAGTGAAGTAAACCACAATACCTAAGGGTTGTAATAGCCTACTAAATCTGATTTCTTGGAGTGAAATAGGGATAGTGAGAACAAGAATCTAAAAGCACAGAGATAATGAAAGTTTGAGCTTCTCAAATAGGAACAGTGTGCATTTAGCTCTTAGAAAAAAATGCTTGTATAGCTGCTTCAGTAGCAAATAAGATCCAAGAATATCTTGTAAAAGTTTTCATCAGAAACTTTGGTCAATTATTTCTTCTTTAGTGGTAACTGGCAGAAAAGTTTTCTTCCAACACACCCATAAAGAGCCAAGAACTCTATATGCATAGTAAAAACTGATACTAAAAAATACAACAAGACTTGTTCTCCTGATATTTTGATGCCTAGCAATGGTCACTTACATGGAAAAAAAATAATGTTGGCATATGTGAATGGAAATGGATACAATAGCTGGGTCATCTCTAAGACAGAAGTTTAATATTAAAGGTGGAAGTCTTGCTATGCAAGCTTATTACCACGAATGTGCAAGCATTCACCTACATGAATATTTATACACCAATATTCTATGGTCAATATCTATGATTTTAAAGTACTTTTACTGTTTAGTATGGAAAGAAGTGGAGGATTTTGCCGTGTAATACCAATGCACAGCACATAGGCCTGGTGACTTCCCAACACAGACCTGTGTTCAGATTGTATCTTGTGCAAAGGGTTGTAGTGAATGGGGCAACATCAAATTGGTGACCTGTCACTAGTGGGGTTCTCCAGGGCATCAACCTCAGCCCTGTGCTCTTCAACATCCTAATAAAGGACTTGGAAACAAGTCTGGAAGGGATACTAAGGAAGGTTGCAGATGATGCAAAACTGGGAGATGCTGTTGACTCCCTCCAACACAGGGAGTCCCTGCAGAAACCTCAACAACCTGCACCTGGGATGGGACAACCCTGGATGTACTGACAGATCGAGAAAATAAATGCTAAAAACAGGGCTGTAGAAAGGGACCTGGGGGTCCTGGTCCATGGCAAGTTGAACATGAGTCAGCAGTGCCCTGGCAGCCAGGAGAGCCAGCCCTGTCCTGGGGGGCATCAGGGACAGCATCACCAGCCAGGCAAGGGAGGGGATTGTCCTGCTCTGCTCTGAGCTGGGACAGCCTCACCTCCAGTGCTGGGGGCAGTGTTGGGTGACACAGTACAAAAAATACATTAATTAGGCACCACAGTTGGTATGAATACTACATAAATGCATTTATAAAAATATTTAAATTATTTGCTCATCCTTTGCTTTTAAGCATCACAGTTAGAATTTTAAAGAAGCATCTGTAAATCTAGAAATCTGAGACAGTCTGAAGACTCTTCTGAAAACTGTGGATTTTTTTTTTTTATAATGAATCATAAGATTGTATTAGGAGTTTATATTCTATTTTTATCATCAGACCTAGTCATAATGTTATGTAAAATTACATGTTTTCTACTTTGAGGGATCCACTAATCTGTGTTTTGTTAAAGTACTTTAGTTGTGGTCTGATTATTTTTTTCTAAGACTGTTTCCTTTTCTTTAACCAGGCAGATTTTTCCTTCCCATATGGCTCATAGGACTTAACCTAACTTGAAATTTCATAGCCCTTTAATTTCCCTCTACTGGATAAATATTTACTTCAGAAGACAATAGTAAATTAAGTGATTATAAGAATTTTTTTGTGGTTTTATGAGATTATCTCTGTTCATCTCTTCATTTTTTCCTCAAATAAGATAAAATACATATAAAAGTCAAATTGACAAGGCATTCAAGCACCACTTTTGAACTTCAGTTGTCTTTTGGCACTGTCTGCCAAGCCAAAATAAGCTCTTACCATCTACTACAGATTAATCAGTTATGATATATAAACCAAGTGATTTCACTGGGGTCTTCATGTCCCGCTTAGTTCAATGTGCTAAACTAATGCAAGTGACATCCATTCAGTATTAGTTCAATATGGCATGTTCTGAATAGACTTAGAACAAATGATTGAATATGTTTAGCAATTAAAATCACTACTACAACCCTATGAAAAATTGCACTGGCCTTCATTCTGCTAGGCTTGCTCATTTGTTAAAACTAGAGGGAGGAAAAAGATGGGGTTTACTAATGAAATGAGACTTCTTTTGCCAGAAGTTTCAAGGACATAATCAACATAAACCCTTTTCCTACCTTGAATGAGATTACTTTCATAAAGCAATTAAAAATATTTTACAGCTCTTTCCATTAGCTATGACGTATTGCTTACTAAAGGCCAGTGTTTTAGAACCTTTTACTTTTTTGCCACATCCTCAAATCATGAGGAGTACTCAACACCAAGGCTACATCTACTTCAGCAACTACCATGTGCAAATAAGTACAAATTTATACAGAAAAAACAGTTGGCATTGAGGACCAATATCCACACTGTATGGAGGGCAGAGGGTGTGTAAAATTGACTCTGGTGGGTCCCCATGGCCTGAATGTTCATTTGTGGATGAAGGGTACCAGGTGTGCTCCCGATGCTTATCTGTGGTTTAGCATAATTCAAGATAAATACATCTCATTAATTCCAAGCTCACTCACTTTTAAAATCAAAATCATATGAGAATGAGTCAGGAGAGCCACAGCAAAAGATATCTCCCGATCCAAACCAGAATGTTAATGCAGATGAACTCAGAGTGGAAGGAATAAAAGTGGTATGTCATTCAGACAAGAGCCAGGTGAGTAGGAGTGTTTTCCAGCATTTTTCTGCTCAGGGGTGTCTCTACTTACTGGAAAGATCACCTTTAAAGGAAAACATTTATGTTCATCTTCTTGCTGTCATAAAGCCAGAATCAAAGATGCCTGTAAGTGAAATGCTTCATATACCACTCCTCTCCAAAGTGATGAGTTTTAATGAATTAAATATAGCAGCTATTTTTGACATAGGGATATATCTGCTTCTTAGCAGGGTGTCTTCTTTGGCCACTCAAAGCATCCTCATGCTTATCCTGTCCTAATGCATCAAAAGGCACCACAGATGTATTGCAACAAATCCTTCCATTATATATGATCACAGTTTAAATTTCACAAAGTAATAAATTTTTTATGTCATTATCTCCTCTACTTATCCTAGCATTGTAGACCTTTTCTTCATCTAAGTTTTGATGACACTGTATTTCATCTAACACTTGAATAAAACTCATGCCAATATATATTTTCCCTCAGACTTATAACATTTTGAGACTCCTATATGCCATTAAGCCCTACACTAAATGTGATGTCTCAGCTTTATTTAGATCTCCCTCTCCATGCATTCCTTTAATAGCTGTATTACACTTTTGTTCCACCGAGGACCAAGAATTTTTATTGCCTTTCTAGCAAATGGATTAAAAATATTTTTATTAGCTTCTCTCATAGCTGCATTCACCTCATTAGTATTAAAAAAGCCAGTGTCATCATTTGCGTGTATCTTTTTCAGTAGCCTGTGAACCTTCAGCTTCAGTCCTAGGTGAAAATGTATGAAATTCTATTTTAGTGAACAAGTTGACTTTTTTTTCTCAAACTCTCTTTTGAATAACTTTTCTAATGGAGGGAAGGGAAATCCAGCAGAAATGCTTACAAATATTTGATTAATGGTTCTGCCCATCAGTCTGGCTTTCATGTATTGTGTCCTTGTATTTAAAAGAAGAATGAAGTATGACATAAGGCACTGAAATAGCATGCTGTTAAATTGCTGCTTATATTCAGAGTAATTTTATACCTCTGCTCCAAGTGTAAGATGTACAGCCCAAAGAATATCATAACATGCTCTGCTAATCAAAATAGCCTGCGAGAAAATTCCTGCAAAATTCTGGACCCTGGCCATATCCTTTTGTGCACAAAGTCAGCCCTGAAAAAACATGTACAGATGGATAGAAATAAGAGTACTATAAACCCTTTGTCTACACAACCCAAATCATCAATAGACACAATCTGATGAAAGGATGTTATCTCCTTATATTACTGTCAATGCAGTCTGCGCTAGCCCATTATTTGATACAATCCCATTAGAAATTGTGCAGCAATAGTAACAAAAGAAGGAAAGTAATAGAAGGAGTCTGGACACGTTTTCTTGATGCAGCTGGATTGAATAAAGAAGAATTTTCTGTGTTGGTTTCACAGCAGTTACCTGAGTGTTAACTAAGACCAAATAGTTTGGAGGAAAGAGCTGATATTGCTCTATGTGATCAGAAAGACTCCTTTCCAGAATCCAAAATTTGCTTGAAAAAAAATTAACCTCCCCATATTTCAAAATAATTTGATGATTAACAAAACAGAACTTTGTAATTTTATTGTTTGTGAAAGGTTTTCTCTTCACCTTCTAATGTGCATTAATGAAGGAAAAAATGGAAGACAAACTTTGAAGAATAGATGACACTGAATATTTCTTTTGACTATATATACACTCTTGAATTGTTACATAATTCATAAGAAAAATTAAAGAAATAATTAATATAAAATATTTTCTCTAAATAATTACACCCTTAGCAATGTCCAACAAACCATTAAACAACAATCTGCCTTGTTTTCATTCTTTACAATTAAGACATCTCACCTTATAAATCTCAAAAATCAGAGCTACAAGTTTAAGTGTAGTTCTTAAATTGAGGAAGCATCCATGAAAGCATGTTGCACACACACAGGAAGAAGAAGTCATTAAAGTTTTGAACAAACTCAGAGTAAAATTGAGAAGATTGATTCAAAAAGTTTTTAAGGTAAGTGATGTAGTTTTCAATTCTATTTACCAAAGTTTTATAGCAGGTTTTCTCAGAAAAGCTCATGCAAACATCCTTGTCTCAGATGAGAGTTAGGCTGTGCTCCAGTGAAAATATTGCATAAGTGATCCCATTAATGCGGGCACAGTGACATATTGTGTGTAAATTATACACACTGACATCCCCTTATATGTGCAGAGAAGTTACCCACACAATTAATTTAAATCAGAAACATAGAGGCACACAGAGGGTTATTTATGCAAGCTCAGGGTAGGTATCTATGGAAGAGATTATTCCTGACTATGAGACCATCCTCTCTCTGATGTCCAGCGGAAGAGCAGAGTGTGTTTTATAGAGCTTCTGTTGTTCAGCACCTGAATATTAGTGTAGTATTCCCCAAAGCTTTTTTGAACCTGAGAAATGGTTATCACATATGTGTGTCTTCTTCATTATTTCCATCAAGAAGGAACAATTTAACATGATTAAATTGTAAATATTTTAAAAATATATATATTAACTGTAACATATATTATAATATATATTAGCTGTAACATATATGTTATATAATAATATATATGTTACAGCTACATTCACAGTAAAGCTAATTTCACACTAAGTGAATCTCTACTCTCTCCTCAGACTTTTTGTGTCTGTTACAGTAAAAGTTTACTTTATAAAGGGATAGAAAATACTGGTGTAAATGCAAAACCCATGACATTAAAATTGTGCTTTTCTTTGCTACGCTACTCTGCAATATTTGCTATATAAAATGGAAAACTGTTTGTGTCAATAGGAACTGTAGAGAAACAATTGTTTTCTAAAGCCATCATTTTAAATGATCATTAAGCCATATTTTCGATGTCTTATAAATAATAGAGAAATATGTTTGTTAATAATTTAGACAGAGACTTGACAGTTTCCCCCAAGCAAATCAGTCATTATTGCTACCAAAACAATGTTAGCCAGAACGAGCAGCATTGTTTTTGCTGTGTTTGGGGAGAAAGGAGTGGGTGATGTTCATCCCAATTATACTGACAAGAACAGAGGAAAACCAAGGGCTGTTTTTCACTATTTGTCTACACACGTGAAAAAAGGAGTAATGGCATTATAAAAAGTTGGTCTGTGACCAAAAACTATTCGTACTCCTGTATTTTCATTACCTGCCTTTATTTATGTGACTGCATCATCACTCAAAACCCAGTTATATGTTTTACAGATTTATATTAATTTCCAGTTTCTATTGCCCATATTTATTTAAAAACAGAAAAAAAATACACAAAGCAATTTTAAAATAACTGTGTACTCTTACTAAAACAGATAACATGATCCATCAGTGGTGGCAGATTGAGCACTGGGAGGCCTCTTCTACTTTTTCAACTTTGTCCTCAAGTCTCACTCACTGGCCCAATTCAGGAATATAACTCCTTGTGTCAGCTTCATTCTTAAGTTCACATAATGTTCATGTCATTCATAAAGAACAGAGATTGAGTACTGAAATGACAGTTTAAACAATCTGTTCCTTAGCCAAATCAAATGCATGAAGAGAAATACATCAAAACCAAAAATATTACCACTATCCTTTAAGCAACTTTTTATCCTTTCTTCCTTTCTGTTTCTCCTACAAATGATGTTAGGAACCACATCCCAAAGGTTTTTCCATGTTTATTTTAGCTTAATGTGTAACACAGATGCACAAAGAAATTCTGTACATAAAAAGTAGTCGAAAATGGAAAATGCTTATTTTTGATGCATAGGCAGACTCTGCTAGGAGGCCATTATGGATCATCAACAAAATTCTGTGGTTTTGAGAACAGGTACAGCAATAACTCAAATGTGAAACTGTAATAAGTAAGAAAATAAGAATGAAGAAGTCCTCAAGATACAATATATTAAGAAATCCTGTCTACTCAGCCTTAGTGAGGCCACATCTGGTGTCCTGTGTCCAGTTCTGAGCTCCTCAGTAAGAGAAAGACTCCTGGAGCAGGTCCAGTGGAGGGCAACATGGGTGATGAGGGGACTGGAGTGTTTCTCTTATAAGGAAAATCTGAGGGAGTTGCGCCTGTTCAGCCTTGAGAAGAGGACTGAGAAGGGACCTCATCAATGTGTATTAATATCTAAAGTTGGGGGTACCAAGAGGATGGACCCAGGCTCTTCTTGGGGGTGCCAGCCTCTGGGACACGAGGCAATGGACAGGAACTGATGCACAGGAAGTTCCACGTGAATAGGAGGAAGAACTTCTCTTCTGTGCGGGTGCCTGAGAACTGGAGCAGATTGCCTGGTGAGGTTATGAAGTCTCCCTCACTGCTGGAGATATTTAAGAACTGTTTGGACACAGTCCTGTGCCATGTGCTCTAGGATGACCCTTCTTGAGCAGGGAGGTTGGACCAGAAGACCCACTGTAGTCCCTTCCAATTTTATTGTTACTGTGATTTTCATAATTTCTGTAATTTATGATCCCTTCTTACAAAGGATGAAGGTTTGACAAACATGCTATCAACAGGTAAAGATAAGAAAGAAGATAATATACTCACTTACATGCTGTGTATGCAATTAAAATAAAAATAATAGCATAAATATGTATGCATGAGAGTATAACTCAAAACTCCTGAGTATTCCTAAATCCAGAAGCTATAATTAACTTTAGATATTAATTTGTCCTTAACTGTCTCTTAATTTGGATTTTACTGCTCAGAAGTAGGTCTTGCTAGTGTTGAGGTCTACTGGTACAGCACTATAATGAGGGGTCCAAGTTTTGGTTCTGGGTCCTGTTTATTCATATGTAGCTTTGCATGGATCAAGGGATGAAGAAACAAGTGTAAACAGAGGATAGTAGTAGCTAGATAAACACAATATCTTTAAAATAATCTAATTTTGACTCTGTGTGATCTCCCATTTTGATTATTTTCTAGAATAATTCTAGTGAAGGAAGTTTACTGACAGGAATATAATGAAGTATTTTTGTAAGACATATTTCAAAGTCAAAACAGGAAGATAATCCCTGGATTTACATTTAGGCAGTAATAAAAGAAATGCCTATTATGATCAGATTTGTAATCTAAGTCACTCATACTTCACAATATGATATTAAACATAAAATTTGCAAGCAATCCAGAAAATTGTAATGAAGTTTTTAAATAACATGAACATTTCTTTTCTGTGTTTTTCTCCTCTCTTCTTTTTTATCCCATCCATGATGGCTATTAAGCCAGAAGAAACACAGTCTCTTTCATTTAAAGCTTCATTTCACAATTAACAAAACTAAGACGCATGTTTTAGTGTGCTTACATAATTTAATATCTGTTCATATAAATCAATAAGATATTTTGCTATTTAATCTATTTATGCCTCTCCTCAAGCAAAAAATAAATCTTAGATAACCAATTTGCCTTCACCTTAAAATTGCTGGCCAACAAATATACCATAATATGATTTTTTTATCAGTGTAAGAGAAATATTTGAATGCACAGATGATGAAGATCAGATAACAGATCAGCAGACAAATCTTCTAATGACATTTGGTGGGGTAAAACTATCACCAAAAGTTATAATAAAGGGTCTGAACCTTCCTGAAGAAATACTAGCTGCTTAGAAGCAGGTTGTGCCTGGGAGTCCGAGAAGACTTGTGAAAAATGGTGAGGGTAAGGAAAGCCAGTTGACTATAGAAGAATTTTGGGAGGAGAATAAAGGGAATTAGCTAAGTACATTTGACAAATATTGCATTCTTGTTTCTATGTTGTTTTAAGTACTTGATCTAAAGATGAAGTTCTGTTCATAAATAGAATACAGAAGAAATAAGCATGAACAAGAAAGGGATGACTTCTAAATGTTGAAAAAATAAAATGATTTTTTTTTTACAGTACACAAGGAACAGAAAGGGAAATACTAATATCAGAACATGGGTGGCCCTTGGGAAATTCTGTCTTGAATTAAAAACTTGCTGATAAAGGATACTCAATAAAAGCTAGTGAGAACCTTAATAAATCACAAGGATCAGAATATGATTGGCAAAAACTCCTAAAGGACAAAACACTTGAAATACTGACTTCATATGAAATTCATCTCCAAACTGCCAAATGCTGTCCTGCCCTAAGACAGATGATGGGTTGTCAATTATTAGAAAAGATTCTAGGCAGCTTTATGACATGTCAAGCCATCAAGTCAAATGTCTGTACTAAGCACATAAGGAAGAATAGTCTGGAAACATTAGAATTACTGAGATAATGTTTGCTGACTACTGAATTCAAGGTAAAAAAAAATGTTATCCAAACATGACCAATTTGCAAAAGGATCTCATAATATGGAAAATTTTGTAATAAAATGGCAAATAATTTCAGCATAGATGGATGTGAAATGCCATACCTTCAAAATGAGAACCCTAATTTTACGTAACAGAAGATTGGCTCTGAGCTGGAGAACACCACTCATAAAGGAAAACTTGGGCAGAAGGTGAGCAAATGTCAAAAATCAATCTGGAAGGAATAGAGGACAAAAGATAAAACAGTGCTATCCTTCATAGAGTCATAGAATGGTTTTGATTGGAAGGGACCTTGAAGATCCTCTAGTTCCAACTCATTGCTGTAGGCAGGAACACCTTTCACTTGACCAGGTTCTCAGATCCTCATCCAACCTGGCCTTGGATACAGTTGTGTATCACCTTTCATCTTGAACAGCTCTTGTGGTTTTGGTGCTTCCCTTTCAGAAAGAGTACACTAAAACTGGCACAATCTCAAAGAAAGTAATGATGATAGCCACAGGGATGAAACAGCTGATGTTTGTGCAGTGGATAGGCTAGAGTGCTGCCATGTAGAGAAACAAAGGATAACTCAGGTAGGAAGAGACAGCAGTCTAGAAAATTGTGAGACTTGTAGGTGACTTTATATTCCAGACCTAAAAACAATGCCAGAGGTTATTACATTAATCCAAGTAACATGCAAAACCCACTGAAAGATGTGATTCTTCACAGACAATCTAATAAAGCCATGAAACTCCCTACCACGTGTTATTCTGAACTCTGAAAACTGCAAAAGCAATTAGATGAAACCCTTAATAAATTTTAAAGTAAATATAAAAAATCTATTTACCTACAGATAGCAGTTCTGGTTCAGGAAGTTACTAGGATGAAAACCCCTGGTGTCTAGAAGAGTGTTATTATGTAATTTATTTCCTTACTGCTCTTTCCTAAGTATCTATTTCATTCTTGAAAATAGGATTGAGGGCTTCTGCACGTCTGATCTGAGCTGATAGGATTGGTCTTATGTGGTTATGGCCCAGTAAAGGTATTATATGTAACCCCCCCTTTAATTCTTCTGCACTTATTTATTGCAAAAAGTACTATACACAGTATTTTGTATTTTGTCTGTAATAAATCCTATTCTTTCTGTTTAACCTCTAGTACATTCAGTAAGCTGGATGAATGTCTGAAATTTTAAAAAGAAAAAGTATGTGATCATGTAGCTTATCCCACAATTTGCCCTAATTCTGCGTCTTTTGAGTAGGCTTGGTATTATTCTCTTCAGAGTGAAAGATTAGTGTGTAGCAAAAAAGGCCTGCTATTTGGAAGGGTACTTCTGTCAGGCAGCTGGGGTCTGGTAGATGTCAAACTACTTTATTGTGGTGCCAAACCTGAGACCAAAAGCACCTCTCTTCAGTTTCCTAATTGTGCCAGGTAATTAGTTATAAGAGCTGATGCTGTTCGTAGTTGGTTGACAGCATATGAGGAAGAGTAGGACTACTTGCACTCATCTGTTTTGGTGTACAAGCTTGGTACGTTACAATGCTGCAAAATAATGCTGTGGTTTTACCCCATCTGACAACTAAGCCCCACAGCCACTCATTAACTTGTCCCCAGTGGGATGGAGAAGAGTATTGGAGGAATAAAACTGAGGAAACTCATGGGTTGAAATAGACACAGCTTAACAGTGAAATCAAAAGCCACGTGCACAAACAAAACCAACAAGGAATTAATTCATTGCTTCACATGGACAGGCATGGGCTCAGTGATCCCAGGAAAGCAGGACCCCATCACACATTACAGTGTCTTGGAAAGACAAGTGCCATCTCTCCAAACATGTTCTCCCCTTTCTTATTCTCCTTCCAGTTTTGTATCCTAAGCATGATGCAATATGGTACATTCTGCCCTTTGGGTTGTTGGGGTCAGCTGTTTTAGCTCTGTTCCCTCACAACTTTTACCCCAGCAGAAAAGGTCTTGATTCTGTGTAAGCACTGCTCAGCAGTGACAAAACCATCTCTCTATTACTAGCACTGTTTCCAGCACAAATCCAAAACATAGCACCATGACAGCCAGCTACTATGACAAACATTACTTCTACCCCAGCCAAAACCAGCACAGGTAAAAACAAGTTGTAGTAAGAAAATATTCATTTTAAACACTGGATTAAAACTTGAAGCCTATTAGCTTATTGGCAAAAATGTTAATGGGCTTTAATAAGACTAGAAGAAATAACAGTGACAGAATTTTCTGTGCACTGTAAATAAAGGAAAAAAAAGCAGTATTTAAATTGTTTCTAAACTAATGGAGATAGCATTTATAAACTTTAGTCAATGGACTCCACTGGGATGTACCAGTGAAAAACTGGAGTAACACTAATGGTAAGCCAGGTCTTTAATTTTTATATCAATAGCATTACTTCAATAAGAGGATTTTTATGCTGTCATTTCTTCTCATTAACCATCTCAAAGATTCAGAGGGTTCTGTTCCACATACATTCTAGTAACCCGCATGTAAGCTTGCTTTCTATTTATATTTGTATGGCCATCAGTTAGAGGATGTGTTTTTGAAAATGTTCAAAAACTGCTGATTTTTTTGAAAACAAAGAAAAAAAATTCCTATAAATTCTGTGAATTTATATGTTTATAGGCAAGTTTCTTTTTATGGAGGACAGCATATGCTGGGACCCAAAACAATGAGGAAGGTAAAAAAATAGCTTCACAGCAGCTAAGACTTCTTACCTCACCTCTTTCATTTTGAATTTTTATGTATTAAAATGTTGAGTGAAATCATTTTCCTCAGAAAAATTGCTAGCAAAATACAAGTATTTTGACTGGCAGAAGTACCTACATTACATTTGATTAAAAATTCCACAATTATCTATTTTTTCAATTTCCTCCCCTACTGTTAGAGAAATGAAGGTTTGTACCTTATTAATAATTCTCATGATGGTGATCTTTTTGTTGCATTTTTAGAAGCAAGCTATTTTGCATGTTATTCCAAAGTGCTATCTATACCATTTGGAAAAAGAAGTGACACAGATGTGATGGATCCTGACAGTTGTCAATTATAGTAATGCAATTTCAGGTAAAAAGAACTCTTTTTGCACATGAAGTATTCTAATACTACTGAATTAATTGCCACATTGAAAACGTGCAAAAAGAGAAATAGGTAGGAATCCATTGGACAACTGGCAATTCAGAAGAAGGAAAATATTTGAGGACAAGTAAATCACAGTAATATATCCAAACCCATGTAAGTCATAGAATCAAAGAGTGGTTTGCATTGGAAGGGACCTTAAAGATCTTCTAGACACCTTCCACTAGACCAGGTTGCTCAAAGTCCAATGCAACCTGATTTTGAACACTTCCAGGGCACACACACATACACACACACACACACAAAAAAAAAAAAAAAAAAAAAAGTTTTCAAACTTGAATGTGCCATGAGGTTAAGCTCCTTATTAGAATACCAAAGTGATACTTTCAGAATATTAGTTTCCATAACTGCATGTGAAGCACAGTAACAAATGGAATCCTTTTGCTTAGGAATCTCTCCTAATGACCAGATACTCAAAATGACAAAATGTAAAGCTTTTATTTGATCATAATAACAGTACTTTTGAAGAGTATGGATACTGCCTTCTATAATGTTTTTCTACGATGGAGAATTCCTACACGGATTTAAATCTGTATTTTACTTAGTATTACCTGCTGTTCTGTTACAGGCACCTGCTGACAGCTCAAATTTACTCACCCCGTTTGACTCATACAACAGTTATATGGTAACCCAGTCCCTCCTGCATTGTTTCTATAATGAGCTAATAACTTTCCTCTCATTAAAAGTCAGTTTTACTCATTTCTCTTATGTGTCGCACTTCTGCTCCCACTTATTCTCAATCCTTATTTTCAGCAACATGATCGGTTTCATCTGGGTATTGATCTCAAAAGGCACTCAGTTTACAATCTAATTAATTATTAAGTGAGGTATTTTTCCTTGCAAGTTAGAATACATGAATGCTAATGTTTTCTTGATTTAATACTCCTCCTCATATAAGTCCAGCATATGACCAAGTTAGTCATTCAAGGAAGGAAAAGCTGTGAAAATTTTTAGCTTTCTTTCATTAACGATTTCACCAATTAATAACAGATTAATCTTAAAATGCCTTAGTGATCTTGAGTTATATTCATGTTTTAAGGAACTAGCAAAGATCAGAAGAAAATGCATCTCATACACATTTCCTTTTCTTCAGTAGAATTATATAAAGAGTTAATTTTTGTAATGACTGGTCTGAATGTAAGCATAAGGGGTCGAATTTTGATTCTGTTATGGAATGAGAGAGTTTTGCTTTAATTCTAGTCAAGCTAGGATTTTACCTTACAAGCTTATCAAATGATAAAAATGACAATATATATCAGATTTATTTTCTTCTTTCTCTGACTTATTTTTATTTCTGTCATTAATTCTCCTTGTGTAGGCTTATATGTGTACATACATCTATATCTATTTACATATCTATACATACAGATATATGTTAATACAAGTATATACATACTTATATATGTATTTGTGTATAAACTGTGTGCAAAAGACACATCCATCTGTTGTCAGTTTTTTTTTCATTTGTTCTATATTAAATGTGGTGGGCTTTTCTCCAAATATTAACATACACATAACTTGAATTCATTAAGGCAATCTTAGTTTCTATATGGAGTACATTTATAAATCTTAATGAAACCATGATTCTCAGGTTTTTTTCTGAAAGCACGCTCTAGTGAGTAATAGAGCACAGTCTGTGTTTTTGTTTGTTCTTTGCAATAACAGTATGATTATTTTTTTAATTTTTTTTTGCTAGTGAATTTTAAAGAGCAATATGGATATATGATCAACTTAAGCATGAATACATCTATTTAACAAACATTTATATGTGAATAAATGTACTAAAATAAAAAGAAATGCCACTAAAGTCTTTTAACTTAGTTTAATATGTTTCAATCAGTCCTTAAACCTTCTTATAACACTGATAATTATGACAGATTGCTTCTGAAAACAGTGTCCAGGATTTTTAGCATCTTTGAAATAAACACCCCAGAAATTCTGTATGCAGCAATTGATAAAGTGGGACATCAGCTTGAGATTCCTCCATTTATAGGTGCAAATTTTACACTTTATTTTTAAAGTCAGTTCTACTCATCAACAACAATTCATCATGCAAGCATCTATTCAGGTTTGTTCAATTCTACTACTCTCCTTATTTCTTTACTTCCAAGAGGTCAAGACCAAAATACTCTGAGTACAAACTACAAACTTACATATATTTTTTCCTCAAAATATCTCAAAAATATTGTGCTCATCAGCTGCTCATTTTTATTTGCATTTTAATTTCTTCTCAGCTGTCCATTTGAGTTGGTCTTCTCTTGTACATTGCCCTTATGAAAGAGGGCGTATTATCAAAGACTTAATGAGAATTTTTTTCAGTTTCATTTCTGCAATCTAGTGAAAAGGATTTTGACCAGATACTTGATTGTAAACTATGTATTGCTCTTAGAGTGTGGCTACCTAAACATGGCAGAATTTATACAGTAATGGCTTTATGGCTTTTCCTTTTTTTTTTTTTTTTATATTTGGCTTCTGATCTCAACACAGAATGAGATGTTATATCTGATCATACAAAATATGGTGAGCTATTTAAAGAAATAAATATTTCAACTAGCTCTATTGATCCAAAACACTAATCAATTTTTTGCTTTGTGATTCAGAAAACATCCCTGAAGTTTAAACAATTTACAGAAGACAGCAGAATAAAAATATGTAATAGTCCCCATTTACAATAATAAAGATATGTTGCATTCTTTAAATAACACATAATTCATGTTGATGTCTAGATTTTTAAGGATTTTATGAAAATATCTCTGTTTAACATTCCATTTTTTGAACTAAACATTTAAAACTAAGTAAAATGAATATACATTCAGAAAAAAAGATCCTCAGCTATCCTTACCACAAGCATTATAGAAAAGATTATTCAATAGAAGTTATTAAACTTGGTCCACAGCTAGCCAAACTTCTTTTTAGTAATTCTATCTTTACCTAATTCATAGTGTCGTAAAAATTTGTTGGTCATTCCTTTAAAAGATTTAGTTAAGCACATACTCCGATCCCTACTGTTACACATCTAGTTTCTTTGCCATAAAACTTCAAATTTACTCAAGTATACTCTGTTTCCCTACCCTCACTCTACCTGAAAAAAAACCAAACCAAACAAAAACAACAGGAATGCTGTTCAGCTGATTGAAATGATAAAAACGTTAAGCCAAGCACAAGTTAACATTACAGTCTTACCACCAAGACCTCCATGCAAAGGACTACAAAAAATAAGCCAAACAAATTAACCTGATTTTTAATGAACAAACCTACTAACATAGCTTGCACAAGCACATTGGGTACATCCTTCCACTACAATCTTTTTTTAATCTGGAAAGCTTCCTAAATATTCTCAAGTTGTTGAAATATTTGAGGTTTGATATTCCCTCTGACATCTTTCCCTTCACAGTTGAATAAGTTAAACAATATTTGGGCCCATCACTGAACACTGGGGGACACCACCAGTGACAGGCCTCCAACCAGACTCTGTGCCACTGATCACAGCCCTCTGCGAGCTGCCATGCAGCTGGTTCTCAATCCACTTCACTGCCCACTCAGAGCTTGTCCATGAGGATACTCTGAGAGACAGTGTCAAAAGCCTTACTGAAATCAATGCAGATAATATCCCCTGCTCTTCCCTTATCCATCCAGACATTGTCCCATCATAGAAGGCAATCAGGTTAGTTAAGCACTATTTCCCTCAGGTATTCATCAGCTTTCAGCTACTGCTATATACAAATCAAAGAAGGTGTACAAAGAGCAGAAATGTTCTATATATATTTCTAAGGGTTTTTTTTGTTTTTTTTTAAATAGAACATGACATGTTTAAGTGGAAAAGTTAATGCTTGAGTTATAGCAGATGAAAGTGTTCTAGCATCAGTTTAACATGGTCCCAGATAAAGTTGTGTTAAAAGAAAGTGATAAAAAAATCCCTGGTTGAACGTTATATTAAAAGTGCTTCCAAGAAATCACTTGAGGGAATCAGGTTGTATTGCTTTTCCTTTTGATAAAATTTGCTAAGGTCATTTGGTGCCAAATTACCTATTACTCCTAAGCAAGATTAAAGTTTTTTAGAGAGTGTCAGGTGAGGGATGAAAAGCTCTTTGAAGGGGTTCCCAAAACTCTGTTCATGAATATTTGGAAAATTATTTTATAACTCAGGTTTTCTTTGCTGCTCTAGGGAGGTTATTTGCTCTACCTGAAGTAGCCTTCATTGCAGCAGTGCTAACACAGCAGTGTATACCTGAACTGAAATAGGCCCTGTCTATACTGAGGATTTACAGGATTAAACTGATCCACTGGAAAACTTTGTGCTAGCAAAATACTTTTCCATTAAGAGCAGAGTTTAGCAGTTTTTTAAACTAAAAAAAAAAAAAAAAGGATGCTGTAATATCTGATTTTGAAAATAGATATAAGTTTCTTTTAAAAAAAATTCTATCTGGGCCAAAACTGGCAGATTATTATTAAAACATTATTTTCTTTTTCTTCAAGGGCAAAAAGAATAGAGTTCTATTACAGCACATTATTTCTTCTCTTCCATATACTTTCAAATCTCCATCCTACCAAGATACATTTGTATTTCTGAGTTAAATGGAAATTATTATTTAATGGGAATCACAAATTTCAGCACTATATTCCTACCAAAAGAAAGTGTATTTATTTATCTATTGGTCCTGACCCCCAAGAAATAAAAAATTATTTTACTAGGTAGGACAGGATTTTCAACAATTATCGGTGAATACACTACTATTCCTGTACTGATCAGTGACTTGCCTGTTGTGACAGGGGGACCCCCTGTATTGGAGGCTGAGATTGGACTGACAGGACACAAGAAGTAGAATGTGTTGGTTTTGGCCTGGATAGAGTTAATATTCTTCACAGTGGCTGGTGTGGGGCTGTGTTTTGGATTTGCGCTGAACACAGGGTTGATAATACAGAGATGTTTTTGTTATTGCTGGGCAGGGCTTGCACAGAGCCAAGGGATTTTCTGCTTTTCACACTGACAGGCTGGCAAGGAAATTGGGGATGCTTTGGGGTGGGAGGAGACACAGCCAGGACAGGTGACCCAAACTGACCAAAGGGATTTCCAGACCATATGAACTCATGCCCAGTATTGTTGCCCTGGTGTTTCAGCCTTCTGATGTTGACAGATTCCTTTACACTTTCTCACACTCTTTCTTGTAAATAAGAATTGTTTGCATTCCTCTTTGGATGAAGAAAGGATTGATGGACTTGTGATGGAACCAGTGGAGTCAAGAGGTCTTACCATCACTGTCCAATCCATGGTCATTGTTGGAATTCTATAAACAGACATGCAATGTAAATAAAGGGCTCTTTTGCTGCATGAATCATTGGAGTCAAGAGTGTGAGTTTCTCTCTCTCTCTCTGTGTCGTAACGGTGACACAGTATATAATGTGGGGGGAAGTAGGAGGAAACGGGGGACCTTTGGAGTGGTGGTGTTTGTCTCCCCAAGTCACTGTTACACATGATGGAGCCCTGCCCTCCTGGAGATGGCTGAACACCTGCCTGCCCATGGGAAGCAGTGAGTTAATTCCTTATTTTGCTTTACTTATGGGCACAACTTTTGCTTTCCTTCTTAAACTGTCTTTATCTCAACCCTTAAATTTTCTACCTTTTACCCTTGATATTCTCTCTCCAATCCTGCTGGTGGGCAGGTGAGTGAGAACCTGCATGGGGCTTGGCTGCAGGCTGGGGTTAAACCATGACAGTCAAAGGAATAGGAAAGGATAGTGGCCAAGGGAGAGATGTGCTCCACAGGAGTCAATGTCCCTGTATGAACTTGTGTAGCTTCAAGCTAGCTGCCTAGTCCTACTTTTAATCCTAAGATTTTCAACTATTTTTCTTGTGTGCCATTTCCTCTTTCTCTTCTTTCCACCTCTTCCTGTCACATATGAAATCTTTGATTAATGCTTTAAAAAACAAACAAACAAAAAAACCCAAAATAAACAAAATAAAAAAGAATTCAAAAATCTTTGACTTTATAATTTATCCTCAAAATAGCTGTACTTCATTTAACATACTGAAGTATCACTTGGAGCAGGGCATGAGAAAGTTTAAGTGGTTTCAGCACTCACAAAAGCAGAAATTATAGCAGGATTAAAATCACGTTTCTTGTCATGAAAAATCTTCATAGGCACTTCATAGGTCCTTGTATTGCAATTTAGTGAGCCAGACACCTCTTACTTCTAATTGACTCACAATATCTACCCCAGAAAAGAAAAAATTGTTGCTATATTCCTCATGGAATTGTACATCTAATGACCAATCATACTAGTTTTCTACTCTGCAAGCCATAGCTACCTGTAAGGCTCTTTGCATGATGTATGGGTAAAAATAAGTGACCTAAGTACTTCTTATATCTGAATTTTTAATTTTCAATCCATCTCCACTGTTTCTCACAAAAACTTGTTCATGGAAGAAGGCATTTCACTTATGTTATAAAAATAAGCTCAGTCCAAATTCAGATTAAGATGCTTTGCAGAGACAGAAATATATGCATGAAATAATGTTTCCTGTGCTGAAAACAAAAGAAAAGTCATTAGCTGAGGATATATTAGCTTCTAACTCTTCTCATCGTTTCATATAAAAATGAATCACCTATACTGCTTCTCTGTTAAACTCCTTACCAAATAGTCTATAAGAAGTGTTTTCTATTAGATGCAAGTGTAACAGTCTTTCAGGACAGGAAAAAATGGTGTTGGATTTTTGAATGCTGATGCCAGTTCTGATTCCATCACTGCTGGACTTGCCTGATTTAATCATTCTTCATTCATGTGGTGATTAAAACAGAGTCAGGTTTAGATTCTCAAATCTGGAGTGGCAGAGATGGGTACTGTGAGATGTCCCACACAGTGATGGTCACATGCCCAGCATAGAGTTGATGATATCCAGTCTTATATAGCAAGTAACTATGTACAACTTAATTAATTTGCATTCATTCACCCAAAATCAAATCCCTTGACGTACACACTGAAACTCCCCATCCTCTTGCTTTGCCCACTACATGCATTCAATCCTTGAGTGAGAGCAATCCCAAGCATAGTTTTTCCTTTGACTGAGGCAGGAATAACTCAGACTGTTTTCCTCAGAGTATTTTTAATATGCACTACAGAAATTTTATCCCCTTCTGAAGTACATAGAAATTGATTGAGCAGGGCCCATTAGATCCTCGACTGCTGACTACCCTTGTAGCTTTCACTAAATGTGCATCTCAAGGCTTGAAGGTCCCGCTACCCATTATTCTCAGAGTAGTCTTTAATAGTGCACTGTATTGTTCAATCTTACAGGCTAGTGCATGATAGGGAATGAGATATACTCACTCAATGCCATGCTCTTTGGCTCAAGTGTTTGTTTATGAGATTGTTCCAAAAATGAGCCCTCGTGTTGGACTCAATTCTTTCTGGGTATGTGTCACTATAAGGCTTGGTTTTTAAAGTCCAGGGTGGTTCCAGGCAGTGGCATGTGTCACAGGATATTCTTCCAGACATCTGGCTGTTACTTCCACCACTGGAAGCACATGGCACTTGAGGTCACAGGTTTGGGGGAGTGTGATAGAGTCAGTGTGCCAGTCCTCCCCATACTCATGTTTCAGCCACTGTCCTTTATACTAGGGAGGCTTTATAGCAGAGCATTTCACACTTATGGATAACCTGTACCTTAGAGTCCATGGTTAAGTCTAATTAGCTCAATTGGTTACAGCATGGTGCTAACAACACTGAGGTCATGGGTTTGGTCGCAGTATGGGCCATTTGCTTAACAGTTGGACTTGATGATCCTTGTGGTTCTCTTCTAACTCAGAAAATTCTGTGATTCTGTGAAAATCTGCCCCTTGATCACCAGCCCATGATCTTTCTTGATGGTCTGGGATGTCAGGGGCCCCCTCAGGTATAAATAAGTCTCTCATGTTTCCAGTCCAGAACCACCTAAGCCACTTCAGACTTAGCAACCTGATCTACCTGCTGGTTGTTTTGATGTTCTTCAGTGACCCAACTCTTGTGTGCATGAGCATCCACATGATGTACCTTCACAACCAGATTCTTCAACTCAGCAGTAATATTTTGCCACAGCTCAGAGGGGTTTATTTCTGTGGTGCCGAAATAAACTGATTGCTCTACTTCCACTTCTGTAACTACTCTCACAGGGCATTTGCCTACATCCCTGAGCCAGAACAAAGATAGAATACTAGCCATTTTTCTTGGCTAGCAATGTCTAAAGCTGGACGGATGGCTTTCACCTCTGCAAACTGACTTGATTAATTTTCTCCTTCAGCAGTCTCTGTGATGTCTCGTGGGTGACTCCATACAACCACCTTCAACCTCCAATGCTTTCCTACAGTACAGCAGGACTCATCAAGGCACACTGCTTCTCACTTCCTGGTAATTTATTACACAGTGAGGCCTCTTCAGCACAGGTCACTGTCCTCTGGTGTCATTCCCAAGTCTTTGCCTCCTAGCCAGACAGACAGCTTCTAGGATTTCTGGATGACTGGGATTATAAATTGAGTTTATTGTTTAATCAGTGCAACTCAATTCACACAGCATCAGTTGCATGAGCTGTACAGGAGACCCTCCCTTTGAACAGCCAGCACAGCACTGGCAGTTGAGGTATCAGGAAGAGCTGTGCTTCAGTACCAATCACTTCTGAAGCAGCTCAAACCCTTTTGTAAGCTGCCAGTATCTCCTCAGATGGAATATAGTAGCCTCAGATCTTCTATACCCCTAACTCCAAAAGCCTAGGTATAACCCCCAGGTCTTCCCTGGTGTTTTCTGACAGAGGCCCCAGATAGGGCCATTCTTCCCAGGTGCAGTGTAGGGAACATTTTTGGCATCTTGCCCTGTCCTGACTAGCCTGATGGCTACTGAATGAACTAATTAATGCCTAATTTGTTCAAAGGCTTGTCATTGCTGAGAGCTCCATTGCTAATCATTTTTCTTCTAGGTCATTTGATAGAGAGGGCCTACCATCAGACTGCAGGTTGAAATGTGCATTCTCCAAAAGCCCACAATGCCTAAAAAAAGCTTGTGTTTCTTTCACATTTCTTGGTGGAAACATTGCTGTTATCTTGTTCTTCACACCCACTGGCATCTGACAACATACATCTTTCCAGTTAATTCATAAAAACTGGATCTCCTGTGCAGGTTCCTTGACATTACTTTGGTTTATGGCAAAATCAGCTTTCAGAAAGATTTGGACTATTCTTCCTTTTCTCAAAAACTTATGTTGCTGTATCACCCCACACTAAGCACCAAGAAAGATGGCTGTGTTTCAACCCCAAACAGCAAGTACCACACATATGTTTGCTCACTACCCCACCCTGACCACATGGAATGAGAAGGAGAATACAGAAAGGGTAAAACTCATGGGCTGAGATAAGAGCAGTTTAATAATTGAAATAAAGTAAAATATACTACTGCAGCCACCACTACTACAACTGCTACTTTTAATTGCATTGCAAGGGGTTAGAAAGAATGAGAAGCCAGGAAAAACAAATGATGCACAATACAATTGCTCACCACCCACTGACCAATGCCCAGTCCATCCCCAAACAGCGAACTTTCCCTCATGGATGATGTTAGGTACTGGACATGACATTCTATGGTATGGATTAACCCCTTGACCAGTTTGGATCAGCTGTCCAAACTGTGCACCCTCCCAGCTTCTTGAACAACTCTTTGCTGTCAGAGCATGGAAAACTAAAAATCCTGTGATCCAGAGTAAGCAGTGCTTAACAACCACTAAAATATCAGTGTGTTATCAACATTATTGTTATATAAAGTCCAACAGACAGCACTGTACCGGCTACTAAGAAAAAAATCATCTCAGCCAAAACTAGGGCACAGAAATAAAAAAAATGGGTATGACCTACTGTTTCACATACTGAAAACAAAAGAAAAATCATTAGCTAAAGATGTATTAGCATCTAACTCTTCTAATATTATCACTTCATAGAAAAATGCATCACCTACACTGCCTGCCACACACTTAGTAAGTAGCCTACAAAGTGCTTTCTATTAGGTACAAGACACTTCAGCTTAAGAAAAGACTGACTTCTATAGTAATCCTAATGAAACTTTCTGAACCTTTGTGGATAATGTTTTACAGAAAATGGATAACAGTGGCTGCATATTCAAAACACTTGCAGGATATTTAGGACTCAGTAATAGTTTCAATTATGGAATACAGAACAATGTTTTCCAACATAGGCAAATTGTAAATGTCAACATTATTCTGCCTGGCTGATACCATCTGCAGGAGCTAAAGAGCTGAAGTAAATATCCAGAGTAACGGGATGTGGTGAAACACAGCTAGACCCAGAACAAGAGAACAAAGTTCTGAAGCCAAAAATCAGAGTTGGGAATGACTGCAATTTGTGAGCCCATTTTCTGTTTGAAAGTGTTGCATTTAATCTTTTGTAACTTAAGGAAAGGAGGCAAAAGGAATACAGAAGAGAGCTTCTGTTATTTTATTCTAGTCTAAAGTATAGCTTAGAATAGCTGAGTATCTCTTACAAAAATTCACTGCTAATACATACTACTTCCCTAAGACCCTTGGCATTGGTTTCCACTGGGAATTCTCTGGTGAAAGTCACACCTCATTTCACAACTAATTTTTGAATAGGAGCTGAACGAACTGTTGTTAGAAAGTTTTGGTAAGCAAGGATATAACTTTATTAACTATTACACAGATTGCATGGCCTGTCAGCGAATTAGCATTTCAGAAAGCTCAAAATAATTCTTTATATCTAAGTATTTTGTTATTATGAGCTCTAATAACAGAAAAAAAAATATGTTTTGCAAAAATTGAACATCTGAGCTTTATCTCTTGATGAGGACAATCCAAAGCTTCCAAAAGATGTACTCTGATATGGATTCAGATTAATAAGGAAGCTATTGCTTGATGCCCAAGACAAAAATTAATATTCTGAGTATTTTCTATATAAAGACTGATTTGTTGTGGGGTATGTAAAACAAACATATGAGAGTGCATGTACTTTAAAACAATTTCAATTTATTCTAACATTTCGGAATGCACTTTAGTTAGGAAGCTCTTTGTGCTACCTCATTGCAACATTAAGGTCAAATTCCCAAATGAAGTTCAGAAGCTTCCTGAAAGGAAATTTTTTAGATTGCCTAATAATCTTTAGATTGCCTAATCTTTAGATGGCTAAGACATGGCTGAGGAATGACTGTTGCTCAAACAGTGGTATTAACTTTCTAGTTACCTTTTTCTTTTTTTGCTGGCTCCACTTCCACCATCTGGCAGGTGAAAGCTGTACACCTAGGAGGATCAGTGGGCTTGCTTCCTATGATCAAGATAATCATGTGGTTGACTTAATGTTAGATTAATGCTATATTTGACTAAATGCAGGAAAAAGATTGACTTTACCATGTTCTTGCTGCTGCACACTGGGTAAGGCACAACTATAAGAAGGTGGAATGAGGCTGGATCTTTCTTGGAGACCAGATGACCACACCAAACCCCAGACAGGCAGGGAGACCATTGCCCATGAGAGACAGTAATTTTCTAAGGTGGCAGAAGGGCAGCTGTGAGCCAAACTTTGGTGTGATAAGGAAAAAAAAAGTAGACCTTCCTAAAGAGTCAGTGATGACTGTGTGAAGCCTTTACCAGCCTAAAATGCCCTTGACACTTGATAAATGAGAGCAAGTTTGAGCTGATAACTTTTCCAATTACAATGTGTAAGACTGAGGCAGAGGGAGGAAGTAACTTTCAGAACCTGTATCTACTGGCAAAACTGACTTTTTCTAAAACTCAAAATTAGTTTCAATATAAAATATGCAGCAATATAACCTCATTAAATATGAAAAGCTTCCTGATATCTCTCAGTATCCTTACTTTAAGTAAAATATAAAGTTCTACTTCAATGCTTTTGTTGCTGTGGGGTCTCAGAATGTAATAAATGTTCACACAGAAAATTCCTATAAAAATAAGTGCACTGAAGTGTATACAAATTTAAATTGCTAGATTTAAAATACTAAATATGTTTATATTATATAGAATTAAATTAATCTATTGAAAATAGCAAATAAATTTATATTATGGGAGTTTTATCAGTTGTTCTCTTTTCCACCATGTCAGCACACAGCACTATGCTAAAATGCCAGGATAGCTAGGGCTGTCTGTGCAGTCTGACAGCCTGCAGCTGCAGATAACTTTCTTGTTCCTCTTCTACAGTGCACATCATTTGACAGAATAGTGTCTATCAAATCTCAGCTTTTCCTGAAAACACTGTACTCAGAGTGAAGCAGAGAAGTTCAATTGAATGAACTTGGATACTGCATTTTAAATAATTCCTTAAGCAAGACTTTTTAAAACAATTTTTTTTTTTTTACCATTGCATTCCTGGTAAGGCCAGAGTGATATGGAGATGTGCCTACAAAATATTGGCTATTCTCAGTTCTCTGCTGTTTGATGTCACTCTAAAGAGGTAACTAAACAGCTAATTAAAGTGAGTTGGACATTTGCAAATCCACTCTGCAGATGTAGTTGACTAAAAGACTGTAGGAAGCACTAATCCTACTGCTAATGACACAGTGCTGGGGGACAGGAGAATAGAAACCTGGCTGGCAAAACAGTAAGCTGAAAGCCATTATCAGCACTGAAAAAAATTGATATTTTAAATACCAGAGATATAAGCAGTTTTCTGACACCATTAGCATTATGCAACCTAGTAGGCATCAAAAATCTTTCCGTTTCCTTCATAAATTACACTTTAACTTAGTTGGAAAATAATAAGCAGGTATGATGTAGAGATAGTTGTCAAACAATTACATCCTCCTTACCATGATATTTTCTTAACGTGATACTTAGTTATATCTGGGTGATGTATTCTAGAGGGTTTGAGATGCATATATTTGCAATACCTACATGGTTTAATTTGTAGTCCAGCTTTTGAGGTTACCAAAGAGAATTGGGAATTAGCTGTTCACCATACCATGAATGGAAAAGTAGGTGAGTGGCAGAAATACTGGGGTTTTTTGTTTATTTGCTTTTCTTTGTTGGTTTGGTTTTATTTTTTTATCCTTTGGTTTGTTTTTTTGCTTGTTTCTGTTTACGATTATTTTTGCAAACATTCCTGGAAGCAGTGACAATAGGCATTCCAGCAATTTATGTCCAAAAAAAAATCATCTTCCTCCTTAAATTAATGTTTTACAGACTCAGCAATGACAACAAGACATATAAAACGAGTGCTTTGAATATAGATAGCCTGCACAGATCACAGCATGCGGAAAAGAAAATTTAATTAGTATTTCTCTCTGTGGCATAAAATATCCGAGTAAATAAGCACATTTTTCAAATGTAGGAGACGTTACATATCTTCTAAAATTCTATCCATTTCTCATGTTCACTTCAGGCAGCCTTTCACATGGAGAAATCTCTTCAGAAATTATGAAGCTGATCAGGCATGACAGATACATAAGACTTAATTTAATACTAGACAAATAAAACCAAGCACTATATGAAGGAAGTATAAAGGCCAGCTGCAATGAGAACAGCATGCATAGCTTGGAAGACAGAGAATATGGCAATAAGAAAGGTGATTGATGACAGAAAAACTCTACTAACAAGAAATCCTTGAAACCATAAGAGTGTGCCATGTAAGGAAATACAGGTACTGATCACTACTCAACCTAGTGCTGTCAGTCCATATGACTCTTTAAGATGATATTTCTACTCATTTTACCTGAATGTCATGTACAAAAATAGTGACCTGTTTGTTTTGTTTTTTTTTCCTTTGTGAAAAGAAAAAAAAAAGAGTTGATGTTTCTAAGGTGGGTTGCAGGACAGGACAAGACCTATTTGTTAGAGAAAATTATCCTGTCAACTTGGATGATCTGTTTCATCTAAAATAAGGTCTTGTCTTCCCTCATTAGCTGCCCAGAGCAGGAAATAGAATTACAAAAATGGATTCCTTCACAGGGGATGTCAGACCCCTCGTGTGTAACACACTGGAGAATTACTTCCTTCTTTGTCATATAAGGAGACATCTAAAAATCCCATAATGTGTAAAAGGGAATGGAGACAAAAGTTTATAGCAGTTCTGCCAAAGTACCCGATACTGTAAAAAAGACTTCAGTGAGACTTTTTAAGAGAACTTAACACAAGAGTGAAGCTAAAAACACTGTAACCAGATAGACATAATTTTTATAATAATTTTCCCCACGAAAAAAAAACAAGATTCAGCAGAAATAATCAAGAAATAAATATGCTTATCTTGGTTTAAGACAATTTAGGAGGTGCACACTCTAAAATGAGTAATCTGCCCTTAGTTTCAATCAATCCCTTTCCACCAACAAGGAATGCATACAACTAGATGTAATTTAAAAAAATAAAAGTTTACTAACAAGCCAAAGAGCAACAAAAGAAAAAAATAACAGTAAATAACCACCAGATGCAAAATCATTAAATCTCATGAACACCACAGGAGCATGATTTAAGTGTTCAGGCCAAAGTTTAATCGACCAAGTTTGACCTTACAGGTTTTTGCAAACCTCACAAAGCAAACTAATTTAGTGGGAATGTATGCAGAAGGTTTTTGTTTTTATAACACCCTTTAATTATAAAAGTAATTAAATCTTCTATTCTGAACACTTCTTGATGAAAATAGTTTCTTTCTAGGAACAAAACGTTGTTGACTTCCAAAAATGATAGATTCTTTCATTCAACGTGTTTTGTTGGCATAGTGTGTTTTGATGGCAGGACATCTGAATATTACACTACCTGTATTAAGAATTTATCACTTCTCAGATCATCCTTACTGTGCTGAAAAGGTACAAACATGATATCTCAGACTACCATGAAAAAATGGCATCATGTTTTTGATAATCACTCTGTACTAAAAAATACCATAAAGAGCCATTTAAACTGAAAAATATTATTCAAAGAGCTTGCAGTATCTGTGCAAAATATAGGCTTTGGATTAATTTGAAATGAAATTTAAATATTTGTTGAAATCCAATGAAGATGAAGAGATATCTCAGAGATTATACTGGATGAAAAAAAAGAATTAAATGCTTTTTAAAGGTGTCATGACAGGTTCCCATGATAAAGAAAGGGTGATTATAAAATTTAAGAACAAATACTACTCATTTCATATATAGCAGCAAATTTCAAGTTCATGACCTTTAGTAGAAGCATCAGCTATCCACAGAATTGTTGAGTCAATGAAAAGTAACAGCTGGTGATATGTGAATCCAGTGAAGTCACTGAAAACAATAAATTTTTCAGCTTCAATGTGATTAGAAAAAGAGTAGCATGTATTTCACTTGATTTGAATAGACAGTCATATTCTCATGCTCTTGCTACTCACAGTCCTGTTGTTAATCTGTTGACTGTTCAGCCATCATATATTCAATCCAATACCAGTGTTTCCAAGGTTAAAAAAAAAAATTACAGAATGCCACATCAAAAACATCACAGCATATCTTCAACAGTAATAATTTTTCTTGGCCGTACTTCTTCTTTCTTGGCAGAAATATAGCAATGTCAGACCCATCAAAGTATTTTTTTGTATTTGTGGAGGATTCTAACCTGCATAAGCAGTTAAAGACTAAATTAAAATGACTTTTTTTGTCTAATAATTGCTACAGCATTGAAAGATTGCTTTAGCACAACAGAGCAAAATCAACTTTTAAATATTTCTAAAAGTTTGGTTGTGATACCAGACTTGGTGTTGAATAGATTGGACATTTGCCTTACCATTTTATAACTAATTACTTGTCATGCTGTTGCTTTTATTTCTTATTAAATGACTTCCATGTTTAATTTTTTTGTTGCTGTTTTGTTGATTTTTTTCAGTTTGAAATAATTCCTTCCAGTTCTCATGATAAACAATTCTACTACGAAAATAATAGGTTTCTGAACAGAATGCTTGTCAAAGAATTTAGTAAACTGGTGTCGCGGTTTGACACCGGCCTAAAGCCAGGCACCCAGGACAGTCATTCACCCTCCCCTGCCACAACTGGGCAAAGGAGGGAAAAGGAAAAAAAAGTTAACAAAGTGTCATGAGTGAGATAAGGACTGGGAGAAAGTATTTCAAGGGCAAAACAGGCTTGACTTTAGTTACAAAGTGAATTTATTACTAACAGGATCACAGGAGGATAATGAGAAGTAAAAGAAGCCCTTAAAACACCCTTCCTGAAACCCTTCCTCCTTCCCACCAACAAGGCAGGGAGACAGAGCATGGGAAATTTGGTCAGTTCATCACTCAGAGTTTTCCTCTGCTGCCCAGGGAGAGGGGAGCCCTTTCTCTGTGAGACAGTGAGGTTCCTCCCATGGGAGACAGTTCTCCATGAACTTCACCATGACTCCAATCTCACGAGCAGCAGTCCTGCCAAAACAGCTGCAATGTGAGTCCCTCCCACGGGCACACAGTCCTGCCAAGACTGCTGTGGTGTGGGTCACTCTTCCAGGGGTGCAGTCCCCCAAGGACAGGCTGCTCCAGCCTGGAAGCAGGGCCCCCTCTCTCCACTGGGTCTGTCACTGGATCACAGCCTGCTCCAGGCATCCACCTGCTCTGGTGCAGGTACCTTTCCCATGGGCTGTGGGTGGATCTCTGCATCCCCCATGGATCCCCATGGGCTGTGGGTGGATCTCTGCATCCCCCATGGATCCCCATGGGCTGTGGGTGGATCTCTGCATCCCCCATGGATCCCCATGGGCTGTGGGTGGATCTCTGCATCCCCCATGGATCCCCATGGGCTGTGGGTGGATCTCTGCATCCCCCATGGATCCCCATGGGCTGTGGGTGGATCTCTGCATCCCCCATGGATCCCCATGGGCTGTGGGTGGATCTCTGCATCCCCCATGGATCCCCATGGGCTGTGGGTGGATCTCTGCATCCCCCATGGATCCCCATGGGCTGTGGGTGGATCTCTGCATCCCCCATGGATCCCCATGGGCTGTGGGTGGATCTCTGCATCCCCCATGGATCCCCATGGGCTGTGGGTGGATCTCTGCATCCCCCATGGATCCCCATGGGCTGTGGGTGGATCTCTGCATCCCCCATGGATCCCCATGGGCTGTGGGTGGATCTCTGCATCCCCCATGGATCCCCATGGGCTGTGGGTGGATCTCTGCATCCCCATGGATCCCCATGGGCTGTGGGTGGATCTCTGCATCCCCCGTGGATCCCCATGGCTGCAGGGCCACAGCTGCTTCCCCATGGTCTCACCACAGCCTGCAGAGGAATCTTGGCTCTGGCACCTGGAGCAGCTCCTGCCCCTCCTGCACTGACCTTGGTGTCTCCATGTTGTCTCCCTCACATGTTCTCACCTCCTCCTCTTCTCTGGCTAGAAGTAAAAATCCTGTGACTTTGTTTTGATTTTCTTCTTGAATTTGTCATCACAGAGGTGTTATCACCATCTCTAATTGGCCCAGCCCTGGCCAGCAGCATGTCCATCTTCGGAGCCATCAGGGATTGGCTCTGCTGGACATGGTGAAAGCTTCCAGCAGCTTCTCACAGGAGCCACCTCCTTGCCCCCTTTGATACCATAAATAAATACCAAAACAAATACAACCAGTTTCACTTTTAAGAATAAAAGTTCAATGCTAGATTGGTTAGGAGAGTAGGAGAGCAGGGAAAAGAATATCATATTATCATATTTTAATGCCATTACAAAATTCTAATTTGACAAGAGCTTGAACTAGGGGGAAAAAAATCCAAACCCATGGGCCAGCTTTGCTTAAATGAACACAGAGAAGCAAATAAAAAAAAAAAACAAATTAACAACTTAAACTTCTGTAAGAAAAATATGTAAGTACTTTTTACTGTGTATACGCTGGCGAATAAACAAAAAAAAACCCAAGTTTCACATCAACAGCCTATGTCAAATCCAAAGCATAGGTGAATAAGAAGTGGTGCTTTATCAGCCAATGAGCCTACTGCAAAATGTAAAATGTTTAGACACTGAAATTTCTGGTAAAATAAACACATTTTTAAAAGCATGTACAATAATAATGTGTTCTTGGTTGACTTGGCATCAAAAACTGAATAAATCTTTCATTGTTTTTGTACTATTTTACAATGGTATCAAACACTTCTATAACAATATTCTCTTGGCCTACTTTAAAAAACCTTTAGACCATTGAAATTTGGAGGTTTTTTTCTTTTTTGAAGGATTTCCTTCATCTCCTTTTTAATCTACATATGCCATTCCCTTGATGACTTACTAGGTTCTTTTTATTTGAAGATTTAAATTCCTTTTTTTTTTGTTCATAATTTTTTCTTCATTTGACACTAGCCTGTTTGAGTATTCTGCATTATATTGATTTTTAGTATTCCACATCTGTAACCAAAATCCCATTATCGAAAGAGTAGTGACAAAAACCTGGCCATGCTTTATAACACTTCAACAAATCCTGGAAAGACTTTGATAAAGTTTCAATTGCTTTCATTTATTATCATGGGCTCAGGAATTGTCAGATACCATCAATAAAAAAAATATTTGACACAAAAAAAAGCAGGTACTAAAATATCTGTTTTGCTTGAAAATTGATGGACCAGTATACCATTTTTCATTTTCAATACAAGGCACAACAAATACCTTAAAAACATCCAGGATTTTTCTGTAGATGGCAGGAAGAGAAGAAAATATTGGTAAAAATAATGAACAAAGAAGACTCCACTATGACATTTTCTGATCCCAGCATTTCATTCTATTCAGTCTTTCTTTTCTTTGTAAAGTCCTCTCTGAGAATTTTCAGCTTAAAAAACCCAACAAAAAAAACCAACAAAACCTACAAAAAATCCCAAACTTACTCAAATGTTGTTACAGCTCTCAAATTAATTCTTAAGCAAAAAAACAAAAAAAAAAACAAAAAATGGTCAGATTCTAAAGACAACCTAGAGCAAACATTACTAAAATTCATACTACAGCTACAGTTCAATGTTCTATTAGCCATTGGGAGAGAGATACATAATTTTACTGCCAGATTTCTCTGGATTTAGAGAATTTTGTTTTCATTTACATTCTACACTATTTGAACACAATGACAGACAGATGATTTTAATTTAAGCAGAGAAGAATTTTAGATTCCTTTTGAAAGGCTATCTTGTTCCTCATATATAAAACTGGTTATGAAAATTAATAAATTTTCTGGGTTTTTTTCATTTCTTTGAACAGTGGCAGTATATTTGTTTGTTCATTTCTGGGTAACTCCAGAAATAAATTTCCTGTGGAAGGCTAAATCCCAGCAGTATACTTTGCTTTTAGAATGGATGTAGAACTGCTTCATCCTCATTTATTGATAGCTGAGGTGGACCAGAGTGCTATGCCTTGCCAGGAAAACCAACACTGTTAGACAAGCACAACTGTAAAGCAACAACAAAGGAAAAATCCTCAAAGACTTGATTTAAACTAAGAACAGTGTAGTGCTGGAATAGGTTTGAACATAACGGGGTCTGGAGAATGTTCTTCTATAAGACCATATGTTTGGAAGCTATCAATAATCTTTTAGTAAAAGATATATTAACCTAAAATGGGATTTAGAGAGAATTAAAGCATCACACCAAAAATTCAGAAAGTATGTGATTGCAGTTCAATACTCTGCTGGCTGGAACATCTATCAGTGATGGATTCCATTTTCATCTTGAGACTTAATGATCTTATTTTCATTCTCAGTCTTTTAGAAAGTAATACTTGGTGTATTCTTTCAGTCACTTCATAATACTGAGCTTTACAACAAAGTCAGTGCTTCCCTTGGCAAGAGAGCATGCACACAGGCAGATGGAAAGAACCTGGAGGCTTTGGAAAGCACCAGCTTAGCATGAACCAGCAGTGTGCCCAGGTGCAGAGATAGCCATCACCCTGGGAGTTATTCACAGGGACAGAGCCAGGACACTGAGGGGAAGGACCATCCTCCTCTGCTCAGCACTGCTGAGTTCCCATCTGTATTCTCCAAGCTATGGGATCCCTCCAGCACAGGAAGGAGGGAGGACCCTCAAGTTGGCTGAGGTCTGTGACGCTTTTCCTCTGAGGAGAGTCTGAGGGACCAGGCTTGTTCAGCCTGGAGGAGAAATGGCCTTGGGTGGAAATAAATGCAGCCTGCTGGTACCTCTGTATACTTTATTGGCAAGATGGAGTCACCTTCACTGTGGTGCACAGCGGGGAAATGACACACAGCAAGCACAGAGAAAAACAGTATTTGTAAGGAAACCCTGTTTCACCCTGGAGACAGCCAAGCAGTTGGCTGTTTTCAGAAGACGCAGTCCAGACAGGCTGTGCTCTCTCCATTCTTGAAGATTTTCGAGGTTCAAGATTTTCAGGATAAAGCCCTGAACAACTTTGTCTGAGCCATTTTCCTAGCATCCTATCATCCTGTGCTTTCAGAGTGAATGAAAACCAACTTAAATTCCCTGATGAATATCTATATTTTCAAACAAATGGTGTGGAATCTGAATGCCCTGTTTATTTGAAGCAAACTCAGTACCTATTTCTGGACTTCTGTTAATGAGGAGGGGCTAACCATTAAAACATTGTAGGACCTAAGTTGTAGGTGTTTAATTTCTTCATTAGATCTAGTCTTAGTCACCATGGCATGAAGGCTTTATGGCATTTGTATAAAGGTTTTATCCAAAGGAAAAAAAAAAATATCTTTTTGCTGTCACTGGCAATTTAAAAAGCAAATTTGCAAAATAACTTGTACATCAATGTGAGGCCTTAGGGATATTTATATGAGCCCTTTAAATTAAACCCTTCAAATGCACTTTTTAATCCTATAGAACTGACAACCATGCATTTAGCTAAGTTTATTATTCATGTCATAATGATTTATGGGCATTTTAACAAGTTACAGCCCATATGTTATGTTGTCATGTCTTTTTGAAGATCAGTAACTTGGATTAGTTATGCAAGTGTATGGCTATTTCTTGTAAGATGCTTAACAAAAGACATCTTTTAACTCAGGATTTCCTCCAGCTGTTTGATCAGAAATCATGTTTCTTTCAACAGTTGATCTTTAAACTCCAGCTTTTTCTTAATGAAAATGAAGGGATGTTCATTGCACAGCTTACATTTATTTTTTGTTATTAGTCTTATTCCTATAGACCTGTAAACTAACATTGCTTCAGCATTATAAATTTAAATGCAAACTATGTAATTTTAAACAAGATATTCTCTAAGAAGATTTGTAATAAGTAGCTTGTTAAACTGTCTGTGAAGTTTAGCTGACAAACCTAAGAACTCCTGTTAGCAGTTAATTCTTTTGGAAGAAGTAAAATAGGATACGGATTCGGGAGACAGACAAACAGAGGAATACTGACACGAAAGGAAAATGTTTAACAAAGGTATGTTTAGAAGCCAATCTAACTTTAAACTTTACAAATGGTGTCAATGAAATTTATCTTGAGGTTAACACAACATATAAATTACAAATATTTTATTCGTTATTAGAATATCTAGACAAACTAAAAATTCCAAGATCCCTGCAGGTCCCTGTTTCATTGCCAGTTTTCAGCACCAAAACGACTGTGGTGTGTTGACCCTGGCTGGACGCCAGGATGAAAGCCACCCTATCACCTCTTCTGCAGCTGGACAGGGGACAGAAAATACAGTTAAAGGGTCATGAGTGGAAATAAAGACAGGGAGAGATCACTCACTGATTATAGTCACAGAACAGGCTGAACTTGGGGGTACTAATTGAATTGATTACCAGCAAAATCAGAGTAGGATAAAGAGAAGAAAATACTTAAAAATCTTCCCCGTGACTCCTCCCTCCTTCCCAGATCTACCTCCTCCCCACGAGTAGTGCAGGGAGACAGGGAATGGGAGTTATGGTCAGTTTATCACACATTCTTTCTACCACTGCTCAGGGAGAGGAGTCTTCCCCTGCTTCAGCATGGGTTTCCTTACACAGGAGACAGCTCTCCATAAACTTCTTCAACATGGCTCCATCCCACAGGCAACAATTCTTCACAAACTTCTGCAACATGGGCCATTCTTCCACAGGATGGAGTCTTTCAGGCACAGCCAGCACCTGTGTGGGTACCCAAAAAATCACAAATCCTACCAGGAAAACATCTCCAGCATGGGATCCTCTCCCCATGGGTCTGCAGGTCCCTCACAGGGTCACAGCTTCCTCTCAGGAATCCATCTGCTCCAGTGTGGGTCTTCTCCACAGGCTGTGGGTGGATCTCTGCATCCCCCATGGGTCTCCAAGGGCTGCAGGGGCACAGCTGCTTCACCATGGGCTGCACCACAGCTGCATGGGAAGCTCAGCTCCAGTGCCTGTAGCACCTCCTCCCCCTCCTTCTGCACTGACCTCGATGTGTGGAGAGTTGTTCCTCTCACATGTTCTTACCCCACTCCTCTCTGGCCACAATTGAAATTGCTCAATAACTTTTCTTCTTTTACTTCTTAGGTATGTAACCCCAGAGGTGCTCTCACCATCTGGCTTGGCTTGGCCAGAAGCAGGTCTGTCCTGGAGCTGGCATTGGCTCTGTTAGACATGGCAGAAACTTCTGGCTGTGTCCCACTGATGTCACCCCTGTAGTCCCCCCCACTACCAAAACCCAACCACAGAAACATGATACAGTACCCAATGAGGATCCATCCAAACAACAATTATAGTTTTAGTTTTCACCTAGGTATGAGATCTTCCACTTTTTGATTTCTAACATAATTTAAATTTGCAGAAGCCATTGTGCATTTAAAATATCTGATATTTTACTTCATGTTGTAGTCAATCCACACTGATAACCAACAAGTGGAACACACCTTGTTTTGATAAAATACTTCATCTAACTCCTTTGTGGTTTGAGTCTCCAGCCCACCTGGCGATCTCCCTCACCCACCATTGATATGATTCTGAAATGGAGCCCTGTCTCTGTGCTGGGAAGGAGAAATGGCACTGTTCTTTAATGAATGTTACTAGTTTGTACCTACATTTAAAGATACACATAGAACTGAAAATGTCAAATGAAATGCTACATATATAGTAGATGCTTACATTCTGCGGCACTATGCTAGAGCAACAGTCCTTGAAAACTATTCCAGAGAGCACAGAGTACTTACTGAAGATACTGTCTTTAAAGTATCTCCCTTGCCATTCCCAATACTTCAGTGTCCAAGGTGAAATAAAATTATTTTAACAGCAGGGCCTGAAAAAGAAAATTGTTCTGAAAATTCATGTCCTATCTGCCTTTTAATGCAGCAAGCATCAACCCAGAACTGTCAAAGGGAAAGAGAAAGAAACAGTGAGCCTTCTAGTCTTCTGCTGGTCCCCACCTATTCCAGGCCTGGCTGGGATGGAAGCAACTTTCCTCTCAGCAGCCAGTATGGTGCTGTGCTTTGACTTGTGATTTAACAGTGTTTTGGCTATGGTTCAACAGTATTTGCATAGAGCCAAGGCTTTCTCTTGCTCCCAGTCTGCTTCTCCAGTCTGTATGCTGGAGGTGAGCAAGAGGCTGGGAGGACACAACTGCAACAAGTGATCAAGCAATATTCTGTACCATATGATCTTGTGTTCAGCAATAAAAGTTTAAGGAAAGAAAAATAAAAAGTAGGGATGTTGATGGTTAAAACATTTTCTTTCCAAGTGACTGTTATGCGTTCTGAAATCCTGCTTTCCATGAAGTGGTTAGACCTCTGTCTGCTCATGGGAAGAAGGAAATAATTCTTTTTTTTATCTCCTTTCACATGTGCCTTTTGTCCCACCTATTAAACTGGTTTTTTTTCCCAATCCATGAATCTTATAATTTGACTTTTTTTCTCTCTGACATGCTGTGGAAAGGAGTCAGTTCCATTAGATGAGAACAACCCACCAAACTGAGTACTGAGTGGCTCATCACTTACTGAAATATGGATAGAAGCAGACTCACAAGGGAAATGGATTCACATAGAAACAGTCAAAACCGAAGACTAGATGTTCAGAATGAGTAGAGATATTTGCATGTTTTCACACAAGTAAAATCTAATGTCTTTTAACCTATTATAGTTGCTCTAAAATGTTGTAGGCTTGCAAACAATCCCTACAGAATGATGGCTACTATTCTAAAGAGCATATATGCTGACATCTGTGTTCCTTCATTGTGAAGAGACCAAATATGTTCACATAATTTACATGAATTGTGATCATATGGTTACAGATAATTAAAGTGCTACAAATTAGATATTTTCTGCCACAATTAAAAAAGAAAGCCAGCTATAGCTGAAGCCAAATATAAACAGCAGTACACCACACTCCAAGAGTATCAAGAGTATCTGACCTCTTGTACTAGAACATTGAGGCTGTTGCCACACTATTCAGCCGGAGAATTCTGCACTTTTCATTCAAGATCAACTTAGCTCAGAGGAAAGGTGATTAATGGCCAGTCATACCATGCCAGGAAAGAAGAAGCTGAAAGGTGTGAAAGTCAACAAGTATTACCCTAGCAATCTGATTAACTCCATTTCAAGTACTGCAAATTATCTGTTTTTACAGGTAAGATGACTAAATTTGTCCAAGGCTGTGAAACAGAACGCCTACATAGTGTTTGAGAGGGAGGATGTCAGACAAGACAGGAAGAAAGAGAAGGGCTGGAAGCAAGAAGCCTGCTTTTGTGACTAGCACAAAATGTGAAAGTGTCATTTGATGTAGAAGAGGTGAAGAAGGACATAATCTTTCTGTGTGTATCTGGTCCACATCTCTCATTCAAGTGCCATGCCTTATTTCCCAGTCCAGCCTGGTGCTATTCAGTAGTGGCATAGTACTTCAAAGCCTTTTTTGGTGGGGATGAGAACTCTACTCTTTCATGCTATAATTCTTCTAAAGCCATTTTCACTGAAGAAGCAAATATGAAAAGGTGGCATAAAAAGTGAAACCACTGAGAGAATGTCTTCCAAATAACATTATGGATTTCTCACAGATGAGAAAACACAAGAAGATTTTGATTTGATACTGCACATAACATCTAAGCAGAGACTAAAGCATAAGTAAATCTCTTCACCCTCTGCCTCTTATGCAACATAAAGTAGGAGACTAAAATTAAAATTAAAAATTAATGATATGTACGTTTATTTTGTTAATGTATATCTAATACCTGAAATTCATAGCTATCAGTACTATTGGCTGAACTTGTCTGCACATTAAAGAAGACAAAATTTGTTTTTTACATAGTCACAAACACTTTGGATTCAGTTGTTAAATTCTGTATACTGCATTTTTCAAGAAGAAAAATACCAGTTATTTTGCTGTTCAAACCCGTCTAATATTTAGTCCTTTTCAGCAGAAACAAGTGAAAAGAGAAATAACATCACACAAATTAATAATTAATTCTGCTTACTTCTACTATTTACCATTGTAGCTGCAAGTATTCATCACCACAGTATCTGAGCATCTTAGAAATTTCAGTGAATTATGCATAAATCCACCAAATTGTAGGACATTTCTGTTATTCCTTTTTTACATTTCTGGAAGACAATGGACACTGAGGTTGATAGACTGATTTTTCAGAGGTGCCTGACATCTGCTTGTCCTACCCGTTCATTTTATTTGCTATTGCAAACCACAGGTCATTATTTTTTTGCCTGTAACTTTGAAAATGGTATTTTGAAGAAACTTCCTTACTTGAGATATTTTTTTTACACAATTTAAACCTTATTTTTCCAAAATATGAGGTTGGAAAGCATTGAAAGTAACAGAGAACTTATCTGCTGATGTCCAGCTTGGAGCTGATAGCTGCTGATACAGTTGTTCCAAGGCAGTAAAGCATAAAAGCATAATTAAGCTTTTCTCTTTCTTATATTTTTCCCTGATTTGGAAACATTTTCTTCTCTGCTCAGAGAAGAAACTATCCTTATTCTCAAAATATTCTGCATTTCTTTTAAACACCTTTATCACATAATCTTATTCTTACTATATAACTGATAATTCCAGATACTACGCTAGTGGTCAGTCATCATAACAGAGTTAATAAATGAGACAGAGATCCACTTCTCCATTGTTTCTCACGTACTGAAATGTTAATTCCATCTAATGCAAACAAAGAACAAAGGGAGGAGCTAGAGATGAAAGCTCAGAATTTATTTTCCATTCCTTACACAAAACATTCAGTTCTAAGTTCAATACCCATGTAGCAAATATATCAAAAATATTCAGATCCTTTTTTTCCAGAAATAAGTAATGTTGACTACATGCAAAGATAATTTTCTGGGTTCCTACTTTTTTTTTTTTCCCCCTAAAGTGCAATTTCAGTAAAACTGAAAATTCTACTGGCACAGTGGGATGCACTGGTAATTCAAGATTGTGATTCTGAAACAAAATTACACTGCTGTTAAAGCAGAAATCTGAAAATCTCATTTTTTATGGTTTTGTCAGAATTAGCCACAGAAATAGCTTTATTTGAGTAACATATTGCGGTATCCTATTGCTTCATAAAGCATCCTGTCATATTGCAAGCAGCTATGCAATTTCTCCTTTTGTCATATTGTCTACATGGATACAAGTACATAAATTTCAAAGGAACTACAGCTATGGTAATGCACAGATTGAAGTATTATTTTTTATATATTTTGAACTGAGGGCTTACAAAAGAACATACTGTTCCTCTATACACAGGTTTGGACCACATTTGAGGGTAACATTTAAGTCTACACACCATGTTGCGCACTAACTTTCGATTACTTGAAAAAAGAAAAACTGAAATAATCCAAAAACCACCCAGAGGTAATATGTCTTCCAGAAAGCTTAATGTCTTCTGCTTTAAGATAGCCTGTATGTGATTTTATTTCCAGGACTTAGTGAACTGTATCTCACCAAAAAAGCCTCATATATTTTTAAGATTGACTTTCCCCAAGAAAAAACACAAACAAACAATACTTTGATCGTAGTTACAGCAATGAAAATATTTAGGAGGTAGAAGTGATTTCTGCTTAAAGGTCTAACCGTAGCAATTTGTATCAACCACCAAATATTTTATATGATGCACGAACATACAGAAAAATCAGAAATCTCTTCAAAGTTTTATGATGACTTCATAATAGAACTATTTACCTATGTGAGAATCAATTTGGAATTTATAATGAAGATGAAGTTAAATAGTGTTTAACAGTAAGTTTATAATGTTTTATTCTTTCTGATTTTGCATATGGAAAGACTACAGGTAAGAGGTAGAACTGAGAAAAACTGTGATCCTGTTTGCATAACTGAAAATTCAGCAGTAATACCCCATCACAGTGAATTAATATTCACACCTATTTACACTAACCTCAGAACAGCTGCTGAGCATGGAAGTTGCACAAACTATCTGTTATTGCAAAAACTGCTGTTGTGTCATGCGATTGTAACCGATATGAGCCTCAGTCATCAAGTATTCAACTACTTTGAAGACTGAAGTCCTCAATACTTCAAAGCCACAGATTCCAACTTTTCATTAGCAGTAGTCAACGCTTTAAAAAGAATTGGTATGATTTGAGCAAAAAGTTTCAAATTAAATTAATTTTTGGTTTGAGCATGTATTTTAATTGTATACTTCTAGAAGGAGAAAAGGGTGTATTGTGAAAATGTAAGCAAAAAATTTACTACCAGACAGCAAAATATTTAACATTTATGTAAATATGCACGTAAGACTGCAGTGTAGAGAGTACAGCTGTGGTACTGGAAAAAATAAGGAAGCAATCCCTGGTTATTCTCTGCATGCCTCACAGTGTTAAAACTACAATGTGACATCCTGCCATCTATATCCCATGTACTATTAAAAATCTCTATGAAAGATCAGATGAAGAACTGAGTTAGGAAAAGATGAGAAATCCAGTTTATTTGTACGTTATTAAGCATTCAGTCAAGTATTTCTGTATGGAGGGAAAAAAACCTCACTACATAAATATTGTAAAATGTTTCCTATTCTCAAATAAGTATGTCTCTTACAAATGTGGTCCCATGTGATTTCATGTTGGGGCTTTGTACTAAAGGCATCCAGATGGTGTAGCAAGAGCCTGCTCCAAAAATGTAACTGGCATCCTTGCTGGCAGTGACAGCTTCCAGCGACTTAAAGTTGTAATTTCCTTATTCAACAAATGGAGAGAGTTTTGTGACAACACTGGAGAAAATGAGAGTCTTTATGAATTTATGACATGGTAATCTTCACCTTTTCCATCCAGCTGAGAATGTTCCCTTTAGAGCTAGAGAGTAGTTGTTATCACACACTGCCCTTTTCTTTACCTTCCTCATTCATAGGAACTGTTTCTAAATCTGTCTGCTCACAGAAAGATATTCTTTCAGTCAGGATAAGGAAAAAAATGGTCATGTTTACACTCCTAGGCATATATCCTTCCTTTTATTACATTTCTTCCTTTTAACTTCATTAGGGTCATTATTATTGCCTCATAAAATATGGCAATGGTACCATTATTGCTCCTAGTCCTGAAATGCTATAGATGTTGATAGCACAGAGAATAATGAGCACATAGATTTCAACACACTAAAATCAATTGGAAATGCTTTCAGGTTAGCTGAGAAATAAGCATGTAAATTATTAGACCATTTATGGACCAGTTTCCAGGCTGGCTGCAAACACTAGAAGGTAACTCACCCATACCCCTGGGTTGTTCTTGCTAACTAAATTATGTCTTCAGCAGTATGACCAAGAGAGAAGTTTGAAGTCAGACTTCATTTTTTTGAGAACTTCAGACCTTTTATGTTTAGTTTTTGTAAAGCTATTCACTGTCAGTCCTGTTGCCATGATCAGTATGATTGCCAGATTCTGCTTAAAAATATTCTACAACCAATGTTACAAATAAGTTGAGTTTGTCTGCAAAAGTATCAGGTAATAACTGTCCAATACTCATGCCTATGTATGACTCATGTCAGTGACATGAGAACATTTTTACTCTTCTTTACATGATGTTTGACATTAAAAAATGCTGCCTGCTACTCAAAGGTATTAATTAGTTTGCCTTCAAAATGTTCTAAGAAATAGATTGATTTGGTTTCTTTAATATTCAATGTGAATATAAGCAACATTTATTTAAAGACTAATAAAAACTTTCTGACCTTGTTTATATTTCATAATGAAAATAAAAGGGCACAGACCTAATTTTCTAGTCTGAGGCACCTTTAAGTAATTGTGTTCGATCAACATATTTAGTTTTCTGAGCTGACTAAATTAGAACTGGCTTTCTTCTTATTTCATTAGTTGATACTACAATGATTATTTTCCTAATGTTGAATGCCATAATAAGCCTATGGGTTAAAGCCTATCTGGTTTGCCAAGGACAAACTTTAGAGAAGCAGCAGAAGAAAAGGGATGCCTGTGGAATGAGATTCCACAAAGGCTCTGATAAAGCTTGGTCAGACTGAGTACCTGAGGCTGATCAGAGGAGATCCCGTTACATCCATCTGCTAATTCATGACTGTCTCAACATTTTAAAGACGAGTTTTTCAGAAATTATGGAAATTATATTGCAATTCTACTTGGAGCAAGACATGTTATTAAGAAAGATAAGCCTCTATTTGGTAGCTTTTCAGATTTTACCATGTTTCTGAATATATTAATATCATAATCATCAAATACCTGATATTTTATCTGTTCTGCACACTCCACGCACTACTACTTACTGATACCAAGAAGCAGGGTTAGGAGGGACATATCCTATTCTAGTAGCAGACTTGTATGTTATATACCCCTTTTCTTCAGTAACAGATGGTAATCTGTTTTATTATTCTGTAGGGCACAACAAAGATACAGATCGCTGTTGGCAAATCACCATCAGATTTATTACAGGAGGCTCACATTCTTACTCAGATTATATTAGTGCTTTATTCCATAAGTAATTCTACTGAAACTGATTAAACCACAGCTTGGATAAAGTGCTAAGTCTGACAATCTGGCCATAATTTCTTCTATCTGCACTTTAGTGTGGTGTGCATAACATAATTCAGAAAAATTAAGCAAAATCAAGAGTCAGAACAAGCAATAATTAAGGGCTTTTGAGGTAGGTGACAGATTAATGTATGATTTGAAAAAAATAAAAGTCACTAAATGCTCAGTTGACATATACCAAAATATTTTCTCTCAACAAATGTGTTTTGTCTCAAGACAAACTAGTCTGTCAGATTGAATCCTTTGCGAAAGTTAAATATATTGGCAGCGAAATAATGTTCCAATCATGTAATATATGTCAAACCTTTTTATTTAACCAGTGCTATGTGCCACATTCTGTAGATGTTCTTGTGCATTCTAATGTGCACCTGAATGAAAGCCTTACTCTCACTCCACATTACCTTATACAGGTATTCAATAGAAGTATTACACTCATATAGATTCAGTGAATAAAGAAATTAAATCTTGACTATATGCTCTATTTGTCTGAATGAAACAAACAACAATACAGAAGATTGAATTAAATAGTCAGTTTCAAGGGCAACTTTTTTGCAAAGTAAATGAGACTAGTTACATATTCATTTGAAAAAAATAAATGAAGCAGGCTTGGGTTTTTTCCCAAGTCACTGTATGGGGTAATTTTTTAATTCTTACAGAGATACATTCTTGTAAAATCAATATATTTGCATCCATCACAGCCTAACATAATCACCTGGAATAATGAATCTACCCCAAAAATATTTATCTTCTGATTTATACTGTTATCTTATCTATAAAGTCCAGTTGCATGAAGATAAAAGCTTTATTGATATTATTAGAAAAAAAAAACTGTAAATCAGGAGAGAATATTAAGTGTTCATTTTGGTGGATTACCTAGGATTAATACTTAGTCATGGAAGACAGTAAACATCTATAGGTACTTTCATGTTAAAAGATAAACTAAAATGTCTCTCTAAACCGGGTCACTGATAGAAGAGGGACTGAAGAAAGGACAAAGAATATTACACATAAAGACAAATTTTCTGAATTTTAGTAACATCCTTATTCGACGAGAAGCAAAAAAATGCATCTGCCTCAAATCTGAATTTGAGGCCTTTTTTTTTCTTCACTTGAATAAGAAATAACTAGTAGCTTTGCAATCCTAATAGTGAAATATTTACCAAAAGTCAGTGGAAGTGGCCTGAGCAGACTTTTTGAATGGATCCCTACAAGCTGTGATTATCTGAAATACAAATTTCTGGAATCTAAAAACTCCTCACATTTACCAAGTGCATCTTCAACAGTGCTATTTATACACCATTAAGTTCTATGTAAGTCATCTGGAAATGATTAGCATAAATTGATTTATTTCCTAAACTGAAACAGCATTTAAAATGTCTGTGTCTGATTTCATAGAAACTAGGTAGCTCAAGACATATGTCTCCATAGACTCTGGTTTCAGGTTTGATTTAGTGACTCTCTTATCAAATAATTCACTTTTATGTAGAAGCTGTGTCTCAAAGCCTGATGCACTCAGTTCCACTTGAAAGCATTCTGTCATTCTTCATCACTCAGTGTAGAGGCTGGCATGTGTACCCTAATAAAGTCAATCCCAAACAATCTGGAAGAGCCTTTTTAAAGTAAACCCTTTACTTAAACCAACAAAAATGCAACACCAATCTTGAGAAGAGTACCAACACCATGACAAAATGCTACACTAACTGTATTACAGGTATGCAAATAATTTGTTTCCCTAATAAATAAATCTTCCCTTCTATTTTATTTCTGAGTTCTCTTCTGCTTTTCCTTTTATTCCTACATCAACCACAAATACGATTTTTCTTCAGGATCTAAATAACTTCAAAATCCTAACACTGAGATTTGCCTCTGAGAGATTTTTATTTTCTAGGTATTTGCTTCCTTGGCAAACATCTCACTTCCCAAATGAAACAGCTTCCTTGAATGTATAAACTGCATGATCTCTCAGCCCCCAAATTGTTTTTCGCATACCTTAGCTTTTATTTTTTTTACAGTGCTGACCTATCTCCAGCCAAATTCTTTAAAACAAGCTCAAATTATACTATCAAACCAGAAAAAGAAAAAGAATTTGTGTTCAACATTGTGTATCAGTTCCTTTCCACTCTTCTCTTACCATTCCATGTTGTCTGTTGACATTCTTTAGGTATCGCAGGTGATCAGATACCTTCTGAGAAAATATTAAATGTTTTACTTAGAGTAGAATGTAAGATTTAACATAATCATTTTTATTATAATAACAAAAAGCTATTAGTGAAAATCATGCAAATGGACAGTGAAAATATGTATCAGATTTAAAGATGTAAAACATCTAAGAGAAACTTCTAAGAGCAAGAAACAGGTTAAGTATTTCTAGACCTAAATAATAATGGACTTCAGAGGTGTTTGATATGCTAACCCATGGTTGGATCGAAAGATTCCATGTGCATAACTTTTATTACAACTGTAAAAATACTGTTTCTAGTGACAGTGATTTTTTTCAACCTATCAAAATCCCTATTTCTATTTTTTTTTCAGATCAGAGTCCATAATAGTATTTCAGTAAACTTTCCAATTGCACTCTACAAATATTCACATTGCTGCCTAACTTTAGACACACAGCCTGTGTGATAAAGGCACAAGGCTGAACTACAAGTACGCTCTAATGAGGCTTCTAATTCAGACTCATACAGAAATGTGTTAAATTGGACAGTCAGGATTTCACCCATGCTGACAATGGGACTATTTTTCAAGCAGATATTACACAGGACAATGGTAGAATCTGATTTAAAACTTACACTAATTGTAGCAGGTCTAGGATATTCTCTACTAAAACATAATACACGTTGTGTCTAACAATTTTTTTTTTCTTCAGAATACTGTGAATGTTCTGAAAGTTGCATTAAATATTGATCTGTTTCTGAGTATGAGCATCCAAACCTTCTATATTTTTGGGTTTGCTGCTCTGCATTCTTTCAGGTGTTGAGTAGTTTATTTAGAGAGCTATCACTTTTACCAGACCAGGCTTAGGAATACACAGTCCTTCTCAGAAACCAATTTTGTAAAAATATTCACAACTTATCACGGATAAACTAACAAACATGCATTTTATTCTATTATTCTCAGCCTTAAAAGTGAAAAATGTATTTAGAATGACAGTACATCCTTTGACCTATTCCAATAGAAAGTTTGATTACTTGTCATTCTTCAAGTATCAGGATGCTTTGAAAAATACTCCAAATACTTTAAATGTTCTGCAAGAAACAACATATAGCAAAATAACCAAGGATAACTCAAACTCAATTACTTACTAACATTTCATTTTTGTCACAATTTTATTGATGGATTGTATCAATATGTGTGGTGCATTCAGAGAACTGGGGTAAAATGCTCTTTCTGAGAACATTTATGCAAGTAAAACACTTGGTGTTCATATAAAGCAAACACAAAACACAAATACACAAAATAAAAATGATTTTTTTCAAGGTGTTGGAGCAGTCTTACAAGTTTGCTATTGCTGAATTCTGTCACTTAATCAACTTAAGTAGCATCTGATTAATACTTCTTTACAAAATGACTGGAATACCCCATATTTTAAATTGACAGAGGAGCAACCCAACTATAAATACACTTAATTTTATTATGAAGTCTGCAGGTCCATTTATATAATAAGTTAAGGTCTGTTTCTCCCAGGCCTACATATATGAGGAAAAATCAATGCAAATCTCAGGCAGTTCAATTTCCAGGCTTTGCACAATCCATTTAATGTTGGAGTTTTATTGGCAGAAATCTCTTTGCTGTAATTGGTGCTACCAACTCTCTGTAGCAGAATTCCACTTCAGCCCAAGTCTGACTGTATTGCATGTGGTCTCCATTTAACTTTCTAACTTGGGCAAAGTGGGTATTTTGTTATCAGCATGGCAGAAGAAGTCCTACCAACCATTTCATGTATGGATAAGGCATATGGTGGGCAATGGTTTAAATGTGTGAAGACAGTTCTGTTTCTGCTATCATGAAGGCCAGCCTTTGCCTGAGTCAGTTGTCTTAAGAGGTATTTTCTTTTCAGAGGTATTAAGTTTCTATATTGCGTATGTGGATCCACTTTCAATATCATGCAGCTAATTTGTATCAATACATTAAATTTCAGGCAATTTGGGTGATAGAAAACAAAAGGAGTTCACTGAAATGTCTAACATTCAACATAATTTTAAAAAAATCTAAATCAAATAAAATACTTGATCACAGATATTACAGTGAAAACGAAACTGGAGAATTTAAAGACAGCATTTACAGAAGGATACTTGTTACCTTTAACATTTCTTTATTGTTGCCTGCTTTCTCTTTTTCAATTATTTGCATTATCATGGAGTTGATAAGACACTTGATATTTGTAGTGATCTGTAACTGAAAAATGCATTGCAGAAACAAATGGCCCAGCTCTTGCAAGGCTTAGAGGGCAGCAGTGAACCTGTTTGAATTCATCAAGCTACAAGAGGAAATGAAAAGTTAGCAGATCATCTATACTGAAGTATCTCATGCTCTAATTAAATGACCATGGAATATTTGTTATTCGTGTTGATAACTTACAATCTAACACAGTAAATGAAAGCACCTGAAATTTCTCTAGTTTCAAAAGACTCAGAATGATGGTCAAAGCCACTCCAAATTAAAATTTCCAAAACTCTGATCAGGCTCAGCTTCTCTCTAAATTTTGCTAATAATCTTCTCACCAAGGAATGGTAGCTATTTTTTTAGTGAGGTAGCTGTTAAATTAATGATGTGAGACATATATAATTAAAGATCATGTATGTAATCACATATTTTGTTTCAAATACCAGCCACTAATAAAATCTGGTGCTCTGTATACAGTCAAATCTATTTTGTCACTGAAGCAGACAGGAATCTTTCCAAAATTACAGTGGTTTTATACATATATCTGTGGTATAAAATATGATAAAATTTCCCCAAGTGAGATTTTTCAGGGGGTTGGTTTGTTTGGGGGATTTTTTTCAGGACACAGCAATAGTTTTTTTCTTCACTTATATATGCCTCAAGAAAAACCCAGCAAAACCCCCCAACTCTTTATTAATTTTCATTTCTTATGTTAAAATATTTTACTTTCAACAGCACAGTGCTGTATACATTTTAATTTTGAATATGCCTGACACTGTCCAGGCAATAAACTTAGCAGCTCCACAAATCTGAGCAATATATTGAATTAACAGAAGTTAAATATCCATATATGAAAGAGAAAAATATCCTCACTTGGGTTAGATCTTTTGCCTGTTTGGGACTAGACCAGCAAACAAAGTACATATTGTGCTCAATCATGTTTTTTCTTGTGGCAAACAAAAACTGACATAACAGAGTTGATATGAGCAGTACCGACTTAAAACCCCCAATGAATCTGATCACGGCTGCAGTGTATTTTTGAGATTGCATTTTAACCTCAAAAGACTTCTGAATCCAAGAAGACTAAATCATCCCAGAAAATGCATCTGGCAACAACAAAGCCAAAGTTTAATATATTTTTTAAATCACCTGTCATGGTTTTGCTAGAGATGGGAACTAAGCACCACAAAGCCCTCACTCACTGTCCTCTTCAGCCCCAGGTGGGATGGGGAGGAGAATTAGAAGGCTGAAATAAGAAAATTGAGTTGACATAAAAACAGATTAATAATTAAAAATCAATATAATTTAAAAAATAATTTTAAAAAAAGGAAAACAGGAAAAATATCAAAGAGAACAAAATAAAACCCAAGAAAGAGATGGAAATGAAAATAATGTCTTACCACCAACTGGCCAGCGCCCAGCTAATTCCTGAGCCCTAGCCACCCCCCAACTTTCCCCATGATTTTATAAGCTGAACATGACCTTTCGGTCAGTTGGGGTCAGCTGTCACAAATGTGTCCCCCCCAGCTTCCCTGCACCCCCAGCCAAGCTGCTGGAAGGGCGGTCTGAGGAGCAGGAAAGGCA
>VWZS01008816.1:815659-840082 GCA_013397075.1 Rhabdornis inornatus | reverse complement strand
TATGAAAGAGAAAAATATCCTCACTTGGGTTAGATCTTTTGCCTGTTTGGGACTAGACCAGCAAACAAAGTACATATTGTGCTCAATCATGTTTTTTCTTGTGGCAAACAAAAACTGACATAACAGAGTTGATATGAGCAGTACCGACTTAAAACCCCCAATGAATCTGATCACGGCTGCAGTGTATTTTTGAGATTGCATTTTAACCTCAAAAGACTTCTGAATCCAAGAAGACTAAATCATCCCAGAAAATGCATCTGGCAACAACAAAGCCAAAGTTTAATATATTTTTTAAATCACCTGTCATGGTTTTGCTAGAGATGGGAACTAAGCATCACAAAGCCCTCACTCACTGTCCTCTTCAGCCCCAGGTGGCATGGGGAGGAGAATTAGAAGGCTGAAATAAGAAAATTGAGTTGACATAAAAACAGATTAATAATTAAAAATCAATATAATTTAAAAAATAATTTTAAAAAAAGGAAAACAGGAAAAATATCAAAGAGAACAAAATAAAACCCAAGAAAGAGATGGAAATGAAAATAATGTCTTACCACCAACTGGCCAGCGCCCAGCTAATTCCTGAGCCCTAGCCACCCCCCAACTTTCCCCATGATTTTATAAGCTGAACATGACCTTTCGGTCAGTTGGGGTCAGCTGTCACAAATGTGTCCCCCCCAGCTTCCCTGCACCCCCAGCCAAGCTGCTGGAAGGGCGGTCTGAGGAGCAGGAAAGGCATTGCTGCTGTGTAAGCTCTGCTCAGCAGTAACAAACCACTGAATTACCAACACCTTTTTCAGCAAGACACAGCCCCATACAAGTTACAGTGAACAAATTTAACTCCATCTCAGCCAAAACCAATACAATACCCTATGTCTACATTTTACACTGCCTCTTCACTTATGCCAATACAAGTATTTGTACAGCCAAGCAGTGAAAATATTATTTTCTCCCTACCCCCATATACATTGTCCACTTGATAGAGACACAAAGAAAAATCCTGAAAGGCAGGAAAAAAAAGTAATAGCCAGGTAACTTCCATTTTATCATAATAAAAGAAAATGTGTGCTTTAAAATCTGGAAAAGGCCCCTGAGAACTGTTTCCCATCTGACACAAATAAAATGTTTGTCCTCCATCCCACACATATCTCACAATTTTCTGAAATACCAGCAGACCCTGGCACTCTCTTCTACATATGACATTTAGCAAGCATTAAGCAGTCAGTAGGTACCCAGAGCCAAAGGCAGCAGAAGACATGGAATGGTTCCACAAAAGATTCATCTGGTATCACAGTAGAACTCATCCAGCTACATACACTTCCAATTAGTCCGTAACTATAAAGGAGCTAAAAGTTTTTTATGATGGAAAACTGACAAGGGTCTTGATGGATTACTAATGGTATAAACTACAGCTTTTCATAGAGATTATCGCTTTGGACAAAAATCTGCTGCAGACAAACACAGCTGTCCACACCAGTTTTTTTAGAGTTAACATAGGCATACACTGCCCACACAGTTTTAATCCAGAGGGCTGTGGCAGTCACAAAGACCTCAAGTTGGAGACTATGTCTTTTGTAATGGAGTCATTCCCAATAGAATCTCAGAAAGAAATAAATTTAAAGAACAAATATTCACTACCTGTGTATTATAAAGCTATTTTTTTTTTAACTATATGTAACCGTAGCATTCAACCTCAACCACAATGTAAGGTCAAGGTTTTATATTAGTCTCAGTGACTTTTAAAATGCATGAGACAAGACCAGAAAACCGATACAATAATAAACTACATGTAAATTTTATGGCTTTTTGTTTTAATTGAAAAAATGAGGCACTGATCATAATGAAAAACAGACTAGCCTCTTATTTTAACCTCCAGCATCTCTTTACTTATTAAAACTTCACTAGCACACTTGTTTCTATTAAAGTTCAAAATATTTTTCAAAAGTTTGCCAAGCATAGGCTTTATGCAATGAAAGCATGAAATTTTATGCTGCTTAAACAAACATTTATTGAAAGTAATGTTTATTCTACACAGCCAGTACACATTTGGCATTCTGTACAGGAAATTCCTCTTTTATTTTTTAATTGAATTTGTCAATAATTCTTAGTTTTGTCTCAGTTTCTCTAAGACAAGAGCGTAGTTTGAGAGGACTTACAAACAAACAGCTTCTGGAAAATATTTATGCTTTATTGAGCCCACTAATTCTACTGTCCCTGTATGTTAATAACTATATCTAGGTTCTAAATAACTACATCAAAATTCATAATATGTTTTGAAGTACACAGAAAGAAATCAATGAAAGCTCGTGACCTGAATTCTTTCTGATAAGTATTATCAAGAAACTATGGCTCATCTCATGGCTGTTTTCTGATAGTTTCCACAGCACAATGCAGAACCCAATGGACTGAACCTACATGATGAGCTCTAGGGAAAATTTCCCATAGATGGAGGTCAGATGCAGTGCTTTTAATCTTCAACGTTTGTTTCATCTATACTATATCACCATGTATGAATACTGCAGAAGGTGTGCTTTGAGCTTTTGTGGTGGCACAGTGATATCGAGTTCAGCTGGTCCCTAGCTCATTCCTTTTAGACAAATATTCCACAGTGAAACGTGCACATACGCAACACACTGAGGCAAAATGTTTATACACTTTTAAATATTTATTTTTAAGAAGGCAAACAAAGGCAATTCGCGATGTACTTTATGGGCCAAAGCCATCCCAGTGGTGGCAACAGCACCGGGGCTGTGCCAGATCAGTACCGGATCAGTACCGGATCAATGCCAGGGCTGTAGCAGATCAGTACCGGCTCAGTACCGGCTCAGTACCGGATCAATACCGGGGCAGTACCGGCTCAGTACCGGGTCTGTACCGGATCAGTACCGGGTCAGTACCGGGTCAGTACCGGATCAGTACCGGATCAGTACCGGATCAGTACCGGCTCAGTACCGGGGCTGTACTGGATCAGTACCGGATCAGTACCGGGTCAGTACCGGCTCAGTACCGGATCAGTACCGGGGCTGTACCGGGTCAGTACCGGATCAGTACCGGCGCTGTACCGGCGCTGCCCGGCCCGGCCCCAGGCGGTGCCAGCGGCTGCAGCGGCCCCAGCGCAGGGCACGGCTGAGCCCCTCAGCCCCGGGGAAAGCCTGGGCAAGGGAGGGCAAAACGCTGCCCGGCAGGCAGGGCTGAGCCAGGGGAACCGAGCGAGAAACAGCCCTGCGAGCCCCGAGGGGACAGCGGGAGCAGGGACGGGCCAGCAGAGACCCGGCAGGGATGGCCCTGCGCCCAGCCAGGAACCCCGGCGGGACACGGCTCTGCCTGCGGCCACCGGGAATGTTCCTGCCTGGAGAAGGGAAAAGTGTGAGGAGGAAAGATCGTAGGCTGACCGCAGTACCCCAAATTCCCCATCCCCTTTCACAACCCGGGCAGTGGGAAATGGAATAGTGAAGGTAAGCTAGGAAGAAGAGGGGGTGAAGATTTTTCACTCTTTTCTCACTGTCTTACTATTTTTTTAACTAGAAATTAATGAAATCAACCTTCTCAAAGTTGAGTCCGCTTTGTCCATGATGGTAGTTGTCTTCAGGTTGTCCTAGAAACTACCATCTTATTCCTCCCCAAGAATGAAGGCGAGAGAATGGCTGGATGGGGGTCTGGCATCTGGCCACAGCCTACCCTGCATAATTTTATAGAACTTCGGTTAGTATGAATTCTTCATTAAAACGTTTGCTTACAAGATGATCTGGGTGGGAATATGAGCATCCAAGGTCAACTCCCCAACCTTACCTACAACCCTGAGCACATACTGATTTTTCCCAAGGCTAAGATGGAAAGAGGAGTCAGATCCAGTTAGTGGATGCTCAGCAGAATGTCCTGAGAACTATACAAGGGACTGAAGCCCACAGAACAACTCTTATTCTTTGAAAGATCTTTAAGTAAGAGCTGTCTTATTTATAACAAGACTCAGGAGAGTTTGCTTGTTATATTTATAATACTCCTGGGAATAATAATCAAATATATATCAAAAGTGTTTGCAAATTAAGCACAGTAAAACCACTGGATATGGAGACTATATCATTACATAGTCAAATCTGTACTTGTGTGCTTCTGCCCTGGCTGCACACAAATGTGCTATTTGCAAACTTTCAGGTATAGAGTAGTTGGATGTTTCCAAGTGAGTTCTCAGTGAAAAAACATTGTCTGTGCTAGTGCATCTTGTTTATCGCTAATCCTGACTGACTGCCAGAAAACTTGTAGCTTAAAACAAATATCTGTGTAGTGAAGTAATGCTGAACTGTGCAAGGCAAAAAGAGCCTACATAGGCTATAAAGATGATGATGAAATTGTCCTTCCCTACAATAGGAACTAAATATATTGAAATTTCCTGTCACTTTTCTGTGGATCATATCAATTTCCTTTAGATGTGATTTTGTTATCCCACCTAGGTCAACTGTCTGGCTTCCATTTTTGAGAGGTATTACTATTCAAGTTCATCAGCAAATATGTTGGAAATCTAAGCACAAGACTTAGTGATCTTAGTGATCTTATTTGATCACCCTCCAAAAGAGACTGAAATCATAAATAAAAAGCTTTTTTCCTAGGAATAAAGCTTTTTTTCCTAGTACTAACTTGCTACATAAAGAAGGTAACTATAATAATTGAATACAGTGACTATCTTCTCCATCCCCCTAAATCTCTCAGCTAAAGCTCATATACTTATATACTGCCTCTGACTCCTATGCAATAGCCTTCCTGTTTCTGCAAATAATACACCGCTGAATCAAGAATCATAGAATTATAAAGTGGGTGGGTTTGGAAGGGACCTTACAAATCATCCACTTCCCTCCCTGCTGCCACAGAGAGAGAACATTCCAATGGACCAGGTTGCTCAAAGCCTCACTCAACCTGTCCTCCAGCACTTCTAGGGATGAGACATCCACAGCTTCTTTGGGTAATCCCTTCCAGTGTCCCGCCACCCTCATGGTAAAGAGTTTCTTCCTCAATAGCACTGTCCATGTCCCTGAGGGAACACCAATTGTCACAAGTCTCCACCCAGGCATCGAGCAGCTGACTGCAACTTTTTAGGTATAATCATCCAGCTAATTCCTTATCCACTGAGTGGTCCAGCCATCAAATCCTTGTCTCTCCTGTTTAGAGACAAGGAAGTCTCAGCTGATATATTCTTTCTGGATTTCAGCGAAGCTTTCCATGTTGTCTCTCAGAGTATCCTTCTGGACCAAAGGTCCAGCACACAGCTGGATAAACACATCATGCTAGGGTGAACAACTGGGTCAGGGGTCAGACACAGAGTGAATGGGGTGACATGAGATCTGTCACTAGTGGGGTTCTGCAGGGCTCTCCATTCTCAGCCTTGTGCTCTTCAACATCTTCATAAATGACTTGGACACAGTTGTTGACTCCCTCAAGGGCAGGGAGGCCCTGCAGAAACATGCGGACAAGCTAGAGAGCTGGGCAATCACCAGCCATGTGAAGTGATGATACCAACTGACCTGTAGCTCTCTTAGAATTAACATCTGACCTTTGAGAGATAAAAAGAAAACTAATATTAGGACATTTCTCAAAGATCTCTATGCATGTGTTACCTGATACAGCACAGTTATAAATCTTAAATCACACATTTGAATACTAATTCAAAGTTCAAGTTCAAAATACTGGGCTAAATAAGTACAACTTTTATAATAATAATATAATATGAAGCAACATGTATGATGACATTTTCCTTAAGCAAGAGAAGTCTCATGGTATTTTAAATCTCCTCCTATGCGCTTATGCAACTTGTCTCAATGCCAAAGGCAGCTGAAAGCTAAGGAATCACTGATTTCTGAAAGTAGCTTCCTCACTTTTTTCCTGGCAATGGAGTTTTCAATCTTAGGTATTTCAGAAGCATCTTACTGTAAATTTAAAGCTGAGTAAACTGCAAAAGATTGCAATCCCAGAAAACACGTTGTGGAGTTCAGTGGTGCACAAAATATATAGTCTCTCCTTACACCCATTAAAAACAAACAAAACCAATCCAAGTCCAACAATTAGCCATCTTGTTCACTGTTTAATATCACAGATGTTTTCCCACTGTTCATAGAAATGGAGGAATAATTTAAAAGCAATCTAAAAATGCTTGGTTAGACTTTATGCCACATGTAAGGAAGAAGCATGCAATTGGTAAGATGTAGTTAGTTCTTTAGTGCTTTTTCCTAAACTGAAAAAAATGAACAAAATTATTTCAGATTATGAGACAAAAATTTAATTCTCTTCACTAGATTTTTTCAGACCACTGTACAAATTAGTATTTGGGTTGAAGAGATATGTTAACAGCTATTTTCACCTCTCACTTCTTTTCTGCTATTTTGAGTAGGGGAAGTTTTATACTATTACCTCTTCAACTCTATCTTGAATAAATTCAAAATTACTTGACAAATCTACCCCATCAAGCTTGTTGCTCTGAAAGATTCAAAAATAATCCAAAAAATTATCCAAAGTCTAAGTTCAGTAGCTTCAAAAGGAAATAGAAGGCTTTTTTACTGGCATTTATGCACTTTCATGCTCAAGCCTAGCTTATAACCTAAAGATATTGGCCAGACTGTTCACAGGAAAGCTTTTTCTGAAAAACTGGTTAATGCTCTGCATCACCTTGTAGAATGATACCATTTAACCTTATTTGGACACTCAGATGAAGAAAATGAAGTCTCTTCTTAACAGTCTATGAATAAGTTAATACCCCTAGGACACAATAATGCCTGCATCAAGGAAAATAGAGGGATCAAATCTTTGTTAAAATTCAGAAGATATTAGTGAATGTGTATTACATGAAAATATCAGTTTCAGCAAAAAAAAGTAATTGAAGTAAATTTTCTCAGTGTGCAATAGTAGGTCATCTTCAGCAGCTTTTTCTAGATATTGAAGAATAGTTTCAGAGGAGTGATGTATGATACATAAAACTTTGATGTCTCAACTGTTTAAAAGACAATTTCTTTTTTAACTAGTCCCAGTATTTCTGTTCTGTGTTGTAATTGAAATTTAAATGTAAAAAGAGGAGAAATGAAGTAAGGATAGTAAGGAAGCAGTGGCACAGATGTTGGTACAGTACTAATTTATAACATCCATAAAATGAAATTCTTGGTTCCAGTAAGATGACTCATACTTTCCTCTTTAAATAAGAACATACTTAACCTTTTATCTACAAAAGTTTGATTCATCTGAAGCTGTTTTTCATTTTTTATAACTTTGAAGTCATAATGAGATGTAAAATGGATTGTATGTCAAAACTTGACTCAGATCATGTGTTATCTTTCATGTCATAAAGAGAACAGAAATGAAGTTTCTATGTAAAATAAAAAAAATTCTACTTTTTCTTTTTTTTTTTTTCCTTTGGGATGAGGAAACACAGCCAGCAGAGCAGCTTTGCTTTAACTGAGGCTGGTTTCTTTCCACATTTCAGTCACACCTAGGTCTTATGTTCTAAAGCAGAATTTCATTTTGTTACTAATATGTGAACAACAGATACTGTTACAAGTGTTTCTAGGCATTAAAGATTTTTTTTATCGCTGCTTGAATTCACTAGAATGCTAAAATTCTAGGATGCATGATCACTTCCTTTATTTGATTATTCATAAAATCTTTCTTTTTCATGTTATGTTTCAACAGTTCTTAATTTGGCTTTGCATTTTAGAAAGCATATAAACCAATGGTGCATAACAAGAAGAAAATAATGGCCCAATGTTTGTGGCTGGCAAACAGATTCAATGATCTGTGATAAATTAAATTTTAAAACATGTTTATAAAGGAGGAAGAGTATTCTGTTGAATTTGTTTATGACTGGAGAGGTGTTAAGGGAAATATAACTTTTAAATTCAGCCATGGATTTTGATTATTCTTATTTACTTACAGCACAAAATTTTAGTTCTGAGATGAAAAAGAAGTTTTTTTCTGGAAAGTCGATGAAGAGCTTGTGGAATTAATGGAACATAAACATACTGTTTTCTCCAGACTACTAATCAACTGATTTTCACGTTAAACTCCAATGTCATCCTAAGACGTGTTGAATTTTATTCCAGACAAGTTTGGGGTTTTTTTGTTGTTGTTGTTTTTTTTTTTTTTACAGTCAGCCGATCTACAGAGTGACACGGTACACAAAACACAGGCAAGTGATCAGGTTATTTCAAAGTACTCCATTACTGCAGATTTAAAGTGGTTTCCTTGTGTACTGGACAGATATCTTAAAAGAACTCTTGATTGGAATACGTGTATCTCTCAGTGAGTCTGCTCAGTTTTTGTGCTGAATTCTGTCACAGCCTGCTTGTCTGGAATGTGATTGTTGGCTCAAATGCATACCATGAAGTAAAATGTCTGTAAATGGTGCCTGGTTAAGAGCTTAGACCTGCATGACATCTATAAATTGAGAGCCCTGGTGGCCAAACCCTATGTATGCTAATAGAAGTACTGACACCCTGATCTAACCAAAATCTACTTGTGCCTTTTACTTCCAGCAGTTTGAGTTTTAATTCATGCTTACATAGTTCACACCTTAAATACCTCCATAACTCTCTCAAATTCTGTCCCTACGCCCCTTTACATATCAATTAAGTTTACATTGTAACACCTACAAAATTTAAAATCTCTATGAATGCACAAGCACCCTGAATTTAAAGATGTAATTTAGATAAATAAAGGAAATAGCCTGAAAACTGAATGGTTGATTGCCACCCCATTGCTCTTCTATCCTCCATCCAATTTAACTTCTCTAAGCTGTTTCTGATTTTACATTCTTATAATGCTGCCTCTTATACATCTCCTTCCCTGGAATAAAAAATATAAACACTACCTCACCTACTGCTCATCATATTCATAGTGAGTCTTTCAGAGCAATTTGAGAGACCTCTGAGATGAGATATCCTATATTGCTTCTCATATAAATAACACAGTTACAGACTTCATGTCTTTATTAAGCATTTTGGTTTTACTTTTGAATTGAAATTGCTCATTGATCAACCTATAACGAGTTTTCCGCTTTAGTAACCAGGTTGCTTTCCAGAGTGGGTGCATTTAATTTTGAAATGCGTAGTGGTTGTGTAGTTACAGGGTGTCACCCCCTCCTACATTGCATTTATGAAGGCATTGCCTTCCTAAATACTTAATTTCTTCCAGTATCAGAGTACACATTGGCTTTTTTACTCTCTCAACTTCCTTATATTTTCTTTCTGGCTTAATAACCGTCGTTACCTGCAAACTTTGATCTCTCACTCTTTATCCCATGTCCCTGATTAATGAACTAAATAGAAATCAAAACTTTGTTAAGCTGCTATCATGGTATAAGGTACTATTAAATCATAGTCTGATGTTTTTGCACATGACTGAAACTGAAATGCATCCCATCTTGTTCCTAATCTCCAGGGTTTTTTTTCAAATTTTAGCAGTCTTTTTCAAAAATATATTGCATTTTGAATGTTGTTTGAATACTTCTTTGGAGAAGAATCATATAATAATAATGCTTTAATATTATGCGAAAAATCTATTTCATATATATGAAGACGTGAACAAATATCACAGGAACCACTTAAGAGATAACTGACTTCATCAAAACTGATATGTGAAAATACAGGTAAGTACTAGCAAGTCAAATGCATCTTAGTAAGAATTAACCAAACAACAGCTAAAAAAAAAAAGAAAACAGAACACTGAAAATTGTTTCATTCTATCTGGCTCTGCAAGTTCTAAAGGGATCCAGAGTAATTTGTGTAACAGTAGAGAAAAGTCTTTTTATAGTTTAATGAAAGACGTTTTACTGTGTTGAAACAGATTGACCAATCTCTCAACCACTGAGCAATTACATCAAGCATTGTCAGGGTACCCAGGTCTCTCCAATGCTCTGATAAATCAAGTCAGGAAACAAAAACAAAAACAAAACAAAACAAAAAAACCCACAGAAAACCCAGAAAAAAATCCAACCCAAACTCAAAATAATCACTGTGAAAATCAGGATAAATCAGACCTACTTAGATAAATGTGCTGTAGACAAGCTGAATCTCTCAGGGTTTTTCAAGGAAGCCAAATCAAAATTCTCCAAACCGATGGATGAGAGATATTTGAATATTGCATAGTGATGCTAATTTTCATGTTGACATCTAAGCAAGAAAACTGATTGCAGATATTATTATCCAAAAAAGTCTATTATCATGGTTTAAATAAAAACAAATCTTTGCCTTACAGCATTTCTAAGTTTTGGCTATCCTTTCATCTTATGTTTGCTATCTACAGGAACAACAAATACAATAAATTCAATGAAAGGACATTCATTTCAGAGAAGCTCCTATCTTCAGTGAGTATAATCCTAACTGTTTCTATACTCCTGTGGAATTGCCAGAAGTAATTGCCACAAAAGTTGCAGTCATCCTCTCACTATAAGATGATATTGAAAGACCATGCAGATATGCATATATTAAGGATAATGGGATTCATGTATGTCATGCTTTGCAAAGTAAAGGAACCAAGAAAGAGATACAAGTAAAAAAGTCCCAAACTATTAATTCTGAATGAAGACAGCAACTGTTACATATCTTAGATTTAAGGGTACAAATTTTAGATCAGACTGTGTCAAGCTTGCAAGTTATTTCAGGTTTAAGAGCCATATTAATGTTCACTTTGCATATATTTGTATTAATTTAAAAATAAAATTACACTCTAGCATGTTTTCAGCTTTCTTAAATCCTCCTTGTTTTTGCTTAACAACAACTATCATCTTTGATCATTCAACTATGTGATGCTTGCTGTCAGGTGTATTGTTTTTTTCCAAAGGAAGAACATGAAGGCTCACAGAATGAGCAGAAACTTAATGTTATCAACTACATGTAACATATGAAAAGCCAAAAGGTAAGAAGTAATACTGTGGGGAATTTTCAGTGTAGCCAAACCTGAAGGCCTGGTTTGGGCATTCTGAGCTCAGTATTGGATTTGACTGATAAATTCTAATCTTGTTAGGAGATGATGTTGGTATGCACAGATGTCTTCTCTCATTTTGTTTAATACTTTTTAAAAATAATTACATGATACTAATAAAATGTTAATAAAACTTCTGATTAAGCAATAATTCCTAGTTTTCAGAAGAACCCACCCCCAACCTTTAAATATTGTTTTTGAAACAGATAAGATACCAGCCTGCAAAAAGCTAAGAAGTGTTTGGATTTTCTTAAAGGGCTAAACTACAGTATCTTAAATTCAAGTTAATTAATTTAATAAAGATCACAGAGTAGCTTCAGTCGGAAGTGAACCCAAGCACATTTTGTTTTAAAGAATGCACCTCTTACAGTTATCAGCACGGTTTGAGTTCGTGTGCTGAAAATTTGGTAATATCCATGCCAGATCTGATGGTCCATATGTTGAAGATTTTGTCCAACACCAAGTGCTCATAAGTGATTCGAAGAAAGACAAAGAACTTCCCTGTGCTTGGTAAACAAGAAGATAAAATTAGGTTGTGACTAAAGTTACACTGAAAGTTCCCTAATATGACATCAATCAAAATTTAGGTGTCAGCAAAGATAGGAAGCAGTCTTTATCACCATGTTAGCTAAGTGGCAGGCAAACCTGCCTGGAAATGTGATCCAACCACACAGAAAATCTATTCCTTATGCTTGGAAACATGAAGATCTTATCTCCTCTTCCTGAGGGGATTTATCTTATCTGGGGTGTACCCTCAGTAATATAAAGAATTAATCCTTTAATGCTACAGACTTTGCATTAGTCATAGCTTGTAGCAATGAGTGCCAGAAGATAATTAGTATTGTGTAAAGAAATTAAATATTTAAGGTTTTTTTAATTAATTGCTTTCTATTTCATTAGTACCCTTATAAATGTATTGTACAACAGCTAGCAAGAATCCCAGTGTGTAAGCTACTGTTTATATAACAGCTCTCATTTTCAAAAAGCCCTAGTAGTTACTGGTATTCATAAGACTTTGAAAAAATGGAATTAGACAGTCCATATAAATATTTAAATGTTTCATTAAGCATACATAGTTCTCATTGACTCTGGGCAGTTTTACTAGAGGAACATTTTATCACATGGCAAGGGGCAAATTCTTTGTTTTCTCCTATCTGAGAAGTATATTTAATGTCCAAATACAGAACAACTGGAGGGTAACTTGGCTCAACATTTTGAAACAGTTCATTCAAAAGATCTGCAGTTGAAGTACTGTGCTCAAAACAGAATGTAAGAAAACATTGTTTGGTATTGGGAATTCATGTCCTCAGTATTTCAGTATCTGTTCTGTATGAATCTGTATCTGAGAGAGCTGTTTCAGTTTTTCAGTCAATAAAATGAAACTCGCAATTTTAGGCCATGAATCTTATAACCTCTCTCAAACATTTTCTTTAGAGTTAAGATCAATTGTGCACTTTGAGCATCTCTTTCTTTTTTGCAGATTATAAAGTTTAGCTGCATAGTTCAGAAGTGAACATTTGATCCAGTGCACCTCTCAGCTTAACGCTACGTCATAAGTTAAAGCTGCATGCGTGTGCATAGCTGAGACCAGGACAGGTATAAAAGCTATTTTTATTGCAATCTTATCTGTACAAACATCTCACAAAGTTATATTGAAGAGTTATAGGCCCGTCTCCAGTGAAGGATGTATCCATGTTCACAATACCTGCAAATTACACAATATGTTAAATTTCTGAATGTCCTGTTGTAGTGGGTTGACACTGGCCCAATACCACGCACCCACCAAAGCCTCTCACTCACTCCTCTTTTGCAGCTGGACAGAGGAGAGAACATCTCAGAGGGTCCGTGGGTTGAGATAAGGACCAGGAGAAATTGCTCATCAAAATTTTTCACAGGCAAAACGGGCTCGACTTAGAGATATGCATTGAATTTATTAGACTAAGAAAACCAGAGCAAGATAATACGAAGTAAAATAAGCCCTCAACAGCACCTTCTCCCCACCCCTCCCTCCTCCCCAGCAGCGCAAGGAGAGTCCTATCTCATACCCCAGCAGCGCAAGGAGACAGGGAATAGGGGTTATGATCAGTTCATCATCTGAGGCTTTCTTCCACTGCTCAGAGAGAGGAGTCCTTCCCCTGTGAGTCCGTGGGGTCCCTCCCACAGGAGACAATTCTCTGTGAACTTATCCATGGCTCCATCTCATGAGCAGCACCTCCCTGCAAACTGCTACAACGTGAGTCCCTCCCATGGGCACACAGTCCTCCCAAAACTGCTGTGGTGTGGGTCACTCTTCCATGGGGTGCAGTCCCCCAAGAACAGGCTGCTCCAGCCCGGAAGCAGGGCCCCTCTCTCCATGGGTTTCCCATGGCCTCACTGCCTCCTCTCAGGCGTCCACCTGCTCAGGTGTGGAGCTTCTCCATGGGCTGCAGGGGCACAGCTGCTTCACCATGGGCTCACCATGGGCTGCAGGGCAATCCCAGCTCTGGTGCCTGAGGCACCTCCTCCACTACTTTCCCATTGACCTTGGTGTTGCCATGTTGTTCTCCTTACATGTTCTCGCTCGGCTCTTCTCTGGCCACAATTAAAACTGTACAACTTTTTGTTTTGACTTCTTCTTAAATATGTTACCACAGAGATGTTGCCACCATTCCTAACTGGCCCAGCATTGGCCGGGTGCACATCCATCTTTGGAACCATCAGGGATTGGTTCTGCAGGACATGGAAGAAGCTTTTAGCAGCTTCTCACAGAAGCCACCTCTGTAGCTCCCCCCACCACTACCAACACCAGACCAGGCAAGAACAATACACCTGTATTCATCCTTGCTTATCTTTAAACAGGAGAAGACAGTTATAAAATTCTGACACTTAAAATTTATAAAATTATAGCAGCACTGACAGAAGTTGATGACTCTCACATGATTCATCCTGTTACAGCATGCTTTCTCAATACAGAACTCATAACAGAAGCATATTGTATATGTCACTTCAAATCCTCATCCATCCAGGCTTAATTGATATCTGAGAAACAGCAGGGCACTTTAAAATCGCTATAGTAGCTGATGCCTCTGATGCCAATGTCTGATATCTACAACTTCCATAACACAGTGACTTTGCAGACATGACTTTAAAGTACTGCTGTGGGCTTTGATAACACACAGAACAAAAGGATTGGTAGGCTGAAGAAGAGCAAATTCAAATGTTTTCTTAATATCCTCACAGCATAAAATATGGTAGACTGTAGGAGTTATGAGTTGATGTAATCAACACCATGCAGTAGGAAAACAAGAAAATACAGCTAGGCTCCGTATTACAATGCCCATGACGAATATTTTGACAAAACCTATCACTAATAGTATTCTCTAAGCTGGAGTCGAATAAACTAATAAGTTCATTATATCAGAAAAAAGAAAGTTGTGAAGACTGAACATCTGTATGCAATAATGAACATTCTTTAACTGGATACAAAGCCAAAGGAAATGCCAACTGTTGCATTGAAAATTCAGTGATTCACTCTTGCTTTACTAACAGCTGGAATCTCTGATTATCTTAATATAATGAGGCACCTTAATCTTCACTAAAGTATGTTTCAAAAATCTATCTGAAGATTTTTCTTCATCAGAAAAATGCAGTTAAATATAATCTGTCAACAGTATGTACAGTCTGATTAAATTCTGTTCTTGGCTCCAGTCGCTTACCTTCACCTGTTGAGGTGACCTAAATATTCCTGCGCTGCAAATTAAATTTAGAGTGCAGCTAAAAAAAAAAAAAAAATAAAAAAGCCATTTATTTTACAAATTTTATTTTAAAATGTGGGATTTTTATAAAAGAAAACCCAAAACAAACAAACCTCTCCTCCCAGCAAAAAAACCAAAACCACGATATAGCAAGCACACAGTTTAACATTTGTATTCTTCTACTGATGTATTGAAACTGCACACGTAAAAGACAGGATATACTTCTGAAAAGCCATTTTCAACACAAACAATAGGCTTCTTAAGGATACCCAAGCTCCTAATTTTGAGTATGCATTCTGTAATGATATCCCCTATTAAGACTGCAGTAATTGTCTGCATACTTATAGTTGCCATACTGGAGTTTTGCTTCTCAGAAGGATTTCCTTGTCGGAATGAAGTAGACTTTTCTCAGATATTACTGTTTTTGTATAACAATAGGTCCAAAGAGAATTTGGTATTTCCATTTAAGAAATAAGCAGAAACATAAATTAGTTATATTGGGGAAAAAAACCAGAACCAAACCCAACATGGAATCCATAGGAGAAATGAGTTTAAGTTCTAACATTCTTCATGTCTGAAAATTTGGAGGTCATTATCCTAAGTCTTTGAAATTCTTTATGGAAAGATGAAAGAGCTAAATATTCCTCTTAGTTTATTTTCTCTAGATTTAAATATCCTTGTTACATTTGTTGAGCTCATTTTTAACTTCTCCTTACTTTAGCTGTCACTATTTAGGATTTTTTTTAAAACAATGATGTTATAAAGCAGAATTGGCTAAAATAGCTTTGGGAGATGTTTTATAGAACTGTTTTAAAAGTCAGGTGGCAGATATGCAAGTCAATCCTATCTTCATTTTGGCTATTCCTTCAGAAAACTTTTAAAAGCAGGAGGTTGGGACGCCTTCTTAAAAAAAATCCATTCTTAAACAAACTATACAGATTCAGATGCTGACTACTTAATATAGTTTTTTGTTTTGTTTTTTTAACTGGCTTAATACTGATGTCAGGCTAATAGATCTGTACTTTACTATATCACTTTCTAGAACTCTTTTTTATAGTGCCAGTGGTACATTTTCTACCCTACCTTGGTGGCAAGGAAACTGATAAACTCCTGCTTAAAAATACTATTAATAATTTATCTGCTCTACCCCCAAGTTCTTTTAGAAAGTAAATACCATTTCAGTCCTGCTGACTTGTGAGTGTTCATGCTATCAACTTGTTCCATATCCTTCTCAATTTCAGACTTATCCTCTGCTGAGCTATCTGCTATGATGAGTTGTAGCACGTGAATTGCTGTCATTCTTTCATAGTGCAACCACTTGAACAATTTTTGCTTTTCTGTACAGGTCTTGCCTTCTCTAAGCACTCTTTAAAAACCTGATCTGCAACTAAATGAGCAGACTTGCTAATTTTTTTTTTTTATTTTTCTGTCTGAAAAAGTTATTGCTGTTTATGTTGATTCCTATGTCAATTACTTTCCAAAATTTTTGCATTAATTTAATTTTAATTTTTTTTTTGCCAAGGTTCCTCATATTTTCTATTTTCTTTCTGAAAAAGCTCTCTTCAGCTTTTTAGAGACAGAAGACATTTTCTTATGTCTAATGATATTTCTTTTCTTTTGGCTAAAACACCTTTTTTTTTGTATTCATTAGTGTTGCACTTTTTGGAAGATATCCTTCAATAATGGCCACAAAACCTATAAGGATTTAATCTCCTTAGCTTTTCTCTTCACTTTCTTCCTTAAAAATGTCTTTATTTTTTCATGGGCTGCTTTTCAATGGATCTACTGGCTTTTCTAAGTCCTGTGAGGATGCTCAGTATGATGACAATCATTGTTAAACAGTTAACTCCTCATCAATAAAACCTTTACCCAGAGCCTGCACACTGCTTGGCACCGAATCACCAAATCCTCTTGCAGGCTCCCTGTACAGCTGTTCTATGAAACAAATAATCAGCAAATTTAAAACTTTTTCCACTGTATCACACCCTGGCATTATGTTTGCTGCATGTACATGGCAGAAGAAGAGGGAAAGGCAGAAAGTGGAGTCTCCCACCATGCTTTAATTTCACTTTCTGCCTCTTTATGTGTCTTACCATATGGTGATAAATGACTGAAGACTCACTGCATGCAGAATCTGCATTGCTTGCTAGGATGGTTATTTGATTTGATTTGATTCTAGCTCTCTTTAACTTACACTACTAATTTGTGACCAAAATGGCTTACTGTGAATTTTTTTTTGTATTTGTGTGTGAAAATGACAGACAATGGTCCTTCTGCAAGTCTGCTGTTGAATAGTATGTCAGAGACATCATGTATGTCTGGACATCTCAGTTTCTTCATCTTGACTCTTTGTTATATTTCTCTCTGAATATTAGGTGACACACAAAGTAAATGTCAAACAGAGAATAAACCAGATCATTTTCATATATTGAACATGGCAAGGTTTCTGCCTAGGACATGTTACATAATGTTAACGATGAAGTTTTGGTTTTAAATGTCAAGAAGGGCAATTCAAGTTAGCTTTTAAACTGCTAATATTTGGGAAAAAAACAAACCATGAAACCTCATAGTAGAGACCTTATTATTAATGTCTTTTTCTTTCATGTGATTCCTTTACTTACTACTTCAGGGTATTTGTTGTGGATGACAGTAATCAGCTGTTACTCCTACAAAGAACAGTGTGTCATGGTCATTTTCTTTGCATTTCTTACATGGCTCCAATAAATTTTCCAGACAGCAGAAAAAAGTGGCTTAGTTCTCTCCTAGTGCTCCTTATGTACACAAGGCTTCAAGATAGGCTTTGGCTGAAATTCTTTGGAAATAAACTTAATTTTGAGTTCTATTCTTCAAGCTTTTAACCAGAAGTAACAGTTATATTAAAAACGAAGGTGTTTTAAACTTTTGGAGAACAATGTAATATACTTTCCACTTGAACAGCAAAAGCCTTTTCTGCCCTGTAAAGCAGACGGATATTGGTTTCAAGAAATGTGAAAGCTTTTCAGAATTATCAGTACTTATAGGGAAAGATGCAAGAACAACCGGGCAAGAAGGTGCTAATATAGTTCAGCTATTAAATTCTTGTTATGTAAGACTGACAAAAAGATAACATTAGTTTCTATATTTAGCTCTAATTATATATTTCTAAAATCTATACTGTGTTTTGAATTTCTGTTCCAGTTAGAGTGAAATAACATTTCAGATAATGGGAATTTTGTCAATCAAAACACTGAAGAGGAAAAAAAATATAAATTTTAACATTGAAGTTACAGATATTCAATTTTTTTTCCTTTGAATATGTATTTTCGAGGGAGGTACTAGACCCCTGTACCATCCTCTGACACATGTCAATACTAAATGTGGAGTGACACTTTACAGCAGTAGTAACACAGGGCTAATTACCATGCCAGCCATTTGCTTTTCTTATTGAATGGTGTTGATTCCATTTGGTGATGCTTCGTGGTGAAATTTAAGCCAGAGGAGCAGGGGAAGGGTTCGGTTTTCTTCCTCCATCTATTCAGAGACCTGAATTAGTTACACATCAAAGACAGGCTTTTCATCATTCCCACTGAGATCTGTACTGACCACACTGTAATTTTTCAGAATTTCAGTTTATAAGAGGTTTGTTCTGAGCATATGACAGTCTTAATTTTCACAAAATTATGTACTTGAACAGGGCTTCTCATGTTGTATGATTGCCCAGGTTATCGGAAGTTTGCCCAAGTTATTCGAAGTTTATTGCATAAAGAAACTTCCAGATAGAAACTTGACTATTTGGAATGTGGACAAAATAAAATCAGTATATTCTAATTAAAATGCTATTTTCAGCAGATGATACCACTTCTATATCTACTTCAACAATTATTTTCTGAGAACCTTCATTGGCAGATGGACATTGTCTCCAAAAACATGCATTTTGTTTCTGCTATTTACCAGAAAACAGTTCTGGAATTCATCTTAACATAATTTTCTTACTATATATATAAGACTACAGCTGCTTAATGGCCTTAAATTGTTATCAGCCTAGAAAACCTTTTTCATATATAAATTTTGGAGATTATACTTCAGTCATGAAAATTTGAACCATTACATATACAGCTCACTCCCCAAGCAGACTACACAAAAAGGAGCTATAAATGCATACATGTACAATGAATAAATGAATCGTTGATGTTTGCTTCAGCACACAGTATAATGAACACACCAGTTCCCTTATTTTCCTTCTCTTCCACCTGAAAGCATTAAACACCTGTAATACTCTCAGTGTGTGGACAAATGTCACCACACAGAACCCAGTTATTCTATTAGCTTTTCTCAGCAATTTCAAATTGTTAATCTGGAAAACTTTTTTTCATTGAGGCAATAATTTTTTATCATTGATTTGACAGAAATTTTGCTTCTACTACTATTTATTAGAGATTCAAACCCCAGACATTAGAAAGAAGATGTGATGAGTAATTAACGGCTTGAACACTCAGCTCAGGCTGAATCTTCAGGATTACAACAGACCCTAATTTATACCAGGCAAGCTCAAAAGCTTAAAATACAAACATTTCATGATGTTGATTTCCATTTCAGAGGTAATTCTTTCCCATTCTAATTAGGAGGTAATACCCTACGGATTAATTGCTCTTCCCATGTATTTCCTTATTTTTCTCTTTTCCTATTATTCTTTCATGTCTCATTGTACACGAATATTTACTAAGCACCTATTCAGTACTATCTATTCTGCCACATTCTCCACAGGTATGAACAAATGAGTAAGGAGCCAGACATCAGAATGTAAAGAGAATCAGCAGAGGATGGAGAACCAGCGATTATTAGAGGTAGCACGTGCACACACATGCATGTGCTGGTTTTGAGTGGGGTAGAGTTAACTAGTTTCACAATGGCTGGTATGGGGCTATGTTTTGTGCTGAACACAGGGTTGATAATACAGAGATGTTTTTGTTATGGCTGGGCAGAACTTGCACAGAGCCAAGGGATTTTCTGCTTTTCACGCTGCCATAGTGGTGAGGAATTTTTGGGTGCTTAGGAGATGGGAGGAGGCACAGCCAGAACAAGTGACCCAAATGGACCAAAGGGATGTTCCAGACCATATGAACTCATGCTCAGTATATAAAGTGGGTGGAGAGTAGGAGGAAAGAGGGGACATTTGGAGTGATGGTGTTTGTCTCCCCAACTCACTGTTACACATGATGGGGCCCTGCTCTCATGGAGATGGTTGAATACCTGCCTGCCCTTGGAAAGCAGTGAGTTAATTCCTTGTTTTGCTTTGCTTGTGTGCATGGCTTTTGCTTTCTGTCTAGTTTAGGACAGTCTTTTTCTCAACCCTTGAGTTCTCCAGCTTTACCCTTCTGATCTCTTTTCAATCCTACTGGTGAGGGAGTGAGTGGGTCTTGGCTGCTGGCTGCAGTTAAACCACAACAATGCATTGCACCTCAACATCCCAAGAAAACAGTAGATTTCAGTTTAATCCTTCTTCTGTGATTACCTATAGTAAAGTATAATTCTGCATGATTCAAGCTACTGTGCTGTTACATGCCCCTGTGTTTGCAACTGCATGGTTCTTGCCTGAGATCTGGTTATCCTACTTCAAAATGATACATCCTTATGTCAGAATATAAGGGAGAATTCTTTCAGCTCCAAACAGAAATAGGGAAGGGTATAATGGTAAACAAAATCAATGACTTAGAAAAAGTAGTTCTAAAATACTCAGCACACATAATGTCTTGTCCTTCTTTATCTGAAGAAGATACCTTGCAGAAAAATGTATCCTGAGAACTGGAAACAAATTTTAAACAAACTGCTGTGTGTTAAAAATGTAACACTTATCACCAAGGTGAGCAGGTAAGAAGCCACTTTATATGTAAATTTCAGTGCTACTCATGAAATCAGAAGTCTGATATACACTCAGCAACATAATTGTGAAGTGCACAAGCAGACACACAGACATGACTACATCAGAATCGTCCACCTTAATGACATATACACATTGGTAGAAACTCATAAAAGAAAGTTAGAAAGATACCTGGAGCTGCTAGGTGATGTTTTTTTCTTGACAGGCTAATATGCAATGCTCTTAGTAGAAACCGAGCACCATTACTGAAAACAAACAAAAAAAAAATCTTCAGTTTCCTTTATGCAGAGTAAATTTCAAGGAAAATAATGCACTTTGGTAGCAGCCAAAATTTAGACATCCCTTTAGGAAATGCAAGTACAGATACATGCTTTTTACTTATTTTTGTTTTGTTGAGATAATTATTTGATTTTTAAGAAAATTTATTATTGTATGATCACACTGCTGTAGTTAAGATTATGTCAGCACTTCAGCTGTGAAAATATTTTCAAAGGATTTTAACTTGCCTAAAAAATTACTCAGAACCTCAGTGTGTCATATAAAAAAACTCAGTCTGCATAAAGACTCTCTTTTATGATTAAGACTTCTCTTGCATTTAATATGATTTTTGAAAAACTTTTTTTTTTAAATTCTAAAGAAGAAATATATATATTACTCATTGATAAGTTTCTGTTTTATGCACTTTCTTGCCAAACTTGTTATATTCAAAAAAAGCCCCATTTTTTTTCCAAAAGAATGCTGTTTTCAATATAGACCTGTCTTTTCCTCTAAAGTGAGTCAGTAACTGTAAGTTCAAAGTGACATAGGTGGAATGAAAACATATGATTTCCCTAATTTCTGGTAAAGATATCACCTAGATCAACCAGAAGGAAAAATAATGCTCATAGATTTTATTTTTCCATCTTTATGCTGATTAGCTCCGTCCAAAAAAATGTCCTGTGGTACAACACTGAAGGCAGAATCAAGCCCAAGTCATTAACAAAAACTCTACCCTGTCCCCATCTGTCCCTGTCACACCAAAACCCTACAGCTGTATAATTCAATAGCCACACTACTGCTGTTTCTTTGACAAGTCACTGTCCTCAAAGGAACTCTTCATCCTTAGAAGTGTTACTTTTAACCATTGCATCTTCTTCATTCTCTCATTTTTCTTCATAAGGAAATCTAATATCCATTTTCCAACACTTAAAAGCAAGGAACAATTGTTTTTAGTTGCAATTTATAATATGCATATCCCTGTGTCAATAATGCTGGCTACAACACTCAGCTCACTGGCAAAGGTTTCTATTCAGTTATAATGAAATGATACCAAGCTCTGAGCAGTCTTTCAGAAACCATACTTAAAGAATACACTTCACAGTCCAAGGCGTTCAATTTATAAGCTCCCAACCACGTGCAGTCTGTAAAACCCCAACAAAATTGTTTATTTATTCTGAGATGCCAAATGATTCTGGAAGACAACAGTAAGTTGCATGGCTCAAATAATGACAGGAAAACAGCAGAGTAGGGCTGATTTAATAAGGAAGTCAAATATGGGCACTATAAAATACAGGACAAAATGACAAAAATTTTCATAGTAATTATGAAGTCAAGACTTAAAAAAAATCCCTAAGATTATTTTTTTAGGAAATAAAGTGATACACTGCAGAGATTTGAAAAACTGAACTTTATTATAAGAGCACAGTTTCTGGAAAGAAGTTTAAAAGTGGATTACTAGCCAAAAAATAACTACCATAAAAATATGTCAAAGAAAAGCAGGAATCACATTGAAGTAATCCAGCCAAGGCACTGCTGTACAGAAATCAGTTATTTAGTATTCTGCCAGTTTGAAGAAACACGTGTCTCAATCAAACTTGCAGTAGCAAAAACCCGGTTGGAGAAATCATATTTCAAAATGCACATATGGTCTTTCTGAGAAGTAAAAATGTTAGAACAGTTAGGATGCAAAAATATACTTTTTTAGAGATTATAGAATTTCAGTGTGGTGTATCTATCACAGACCAGGATTCAGTTATATAAACCTTTTAGACTTGGGTGAAGCTGGAAGTGTGACTGGTCTTTTGAATTTCAGAATGCAGTCATTTATTAACTTAGGCTTCACAAAAAATGGGTTAGGATTTTGGCTGGGATCTCTCCTGCAGGTGTGAACTTCGACATAATTTAAATCCAAACTTACTTCCAAATGCAAGGACACCTGTTATTGTTTAACTTCCCTAGAGTTCAGGTCATGATCACCATTTTCAGGCTGGTTTGTTTGTTTCCTTGTTTATATTCAACAGTTACAAACAAAGATTATGATGACAGATTTCTCCTGTGATTTTAAAAGTATTATATACGTAAACCAGAGAATTAAATTGAAACTGCATTTGGAAACAACTCAGAAGTTAGGAAAGTTTAATTCTGTAGCACATATGCCTTTTAAAAAACACTAATTTTCAGAAATTTTGTCACTCTAATACACTTCTCAAACAGGCAGATGAAATATTGAGTAAGGACTTTCATATACACAAAAATACATTACTCAATATGAAATAGATGTTTGAAATTGCTGATACAGATGTTTGTCCAAGATTCTGTACTACTAGTTTAGCTGGCTAGTGGCATTGATATAGTGTCCTATGGAGCATTTACTGATTTACAGGCATTAACTGAGGGGGTCAGTATTTACTTTTCTTCCAGTAAGACACAGGAAGACAAAGGTTAATGTTCTTCTCATGAGACACAATAGCAATAGCTAGATATTCATTTGGGTAGATTGCTATGCTTGCATATATTAATTGAAATAGACATATGTTGTCACATTCCTATATTGTTATATATCTAAAAATAAAAAGGTTAACATCTCTTAAAACCTACTATTTCTAGAAATGCTTTCCTGTGAAGCTAACAGTTAACAATGAGATAAAGTCCAGGGCAAAATAAACTCCCTTCCTCTCAAAACTTCTATTTGGAGTAGTACTGGAATACTGCTGCAAGGAATTCTATGTCTACATCTGGCTGAATATTACAGTTAATTGTTTAGGTAATCTTTAAGAGTGTTGTATTCCAGCCAGTAACTGCCATTCAATTCTCTTAGTCTTTGGGCAGTTGTATTTAAAAATTTCCATTTTTTTATGGTTTTGTTTATCTGTTTTCCCTCTCTCTTCACAGAATCTCTTCTCACACTTTTCTTCCAGAATGCCCATGTTTTGGCTCCATGCCTTTTGCAACATCCAGTGTTGTAGAAAATGCTTTACCTTTTAGGCCAACGAGTCATCACTTCCCAGTTCCATCTTCTGTGAGCAAAAAGCCCAGAGCTAGTGTAAGGAAGGGCACCTTTTCCTTTTATTATGACTGTCACAGAATTCATATATTCCATGGCTGGAGAGCAGGACAGGACAACTGGAGAAGATCATTGGATTGTGGAAAAATGCTGAATGTCACAACTGATGTTTAGATGCTCCCTTTAAGTTTTCAGCAAGTCATAGCCCTCAGAACTTAGCTATGCTTGTATAGCTGACTACTGAGTCAAAAACAGGCAGATATTTAAACAGGATCTTATTTTCCTTACAGAGTTTTCCATAAGGTTAGTCATGTTGTTCAGGATGAATTAAAAAAGAGGATGTAATACATCTTCAAAAAATCAGGTTTGAAAGCAGGCTATCTGGAAGTTAAGCCAGCATCATCAGATGCCATATTTAAGGTCTGCTATTTCCTGCAGAAAATCATGTGGAATGGAGTTGAGAAAGCCATTAACTCAGTAAATTATAGAGATTTCTGCATTTTCAAGTATATTGCTTAGTGCACAAAGGTAAAATAAGCAATTTGGCTTACAAAATAAGGATTAAAACCACTATCAATCCAAACAGCATTTTCTCCATAACTTATTGTGGATGAGCACTG
>VWZS01008816.1:786876-805786 GCA_013397075.1 Rhabdornis inornatus | reverse complement strand
ATATAGAAAGCAAAGAACAAAGGCTTGTAATGATGAGAGGCTTTTAAACCACTGTACCACAGAGAGGAAATTAGACGTTTTTGGCAATAGAAAACATGAGAGCCAGTGATAAAGGGAAACACTAATTATCCAATACCTGTTAGAAAGTAACACAGACACAATGTCTTACAGAAGTTAGAGAATACAATGGGGAGAATGTGAAATGGGAGGTAGTTAGGAAACAACTGTCTCCAGCCTCAATTGCAACTGACAGGAGGTGGCTGAGGATTGGAAGGTGTAAGCTACTAGTGATGGTCACAGGAGGTTTAGGCTCAAAATTATAAAGAAAAAGAAAGGAAGAAAGGCTCTGAAGTAACAAGTTAATTTTTGAGGGTTTTTAAGTTTTGTTGGGGTTTTTTTGTTTGTTTGTTTTTTGGGTTTGTTTGTTTGTTTTTTCAAAAGTTTCCATCTATTTTGGGATGAGATGAAAGATGATTTAATTTACAATCAAAAACTTCCCTACCAAATAAGTAACAATTATTGAGAATAAATGGAAATTCCTAGAAATGGAGAAAATATTATGGTAAAAGATATTTATATATATTAGATACAATTAGATGGGCCAGAGTGAAGGAAAGGAGTAAAACCTTGAGTATTTAATAAAATATCCAAGGTAGTATCCGAATCAGTCATTACCTTTGAGATCTTGTAGAAGAGAGAAGTCTCAGGGGACTGAGAGGGCAAGCCATTACATTCCACTAGGAAAGGGAAGACTTGAGAAACCACTGACCAGTCACCGTACTTTCAGTATGTGCAAAGATACTGGGAGAAGTTATTAAACAGCCAATTTATAACCACTCTACAGGAAAATAAGAAGGTGATGAAAAACAGCCAACACAGCTCTCTCAAGAGTAAATCATGTCAAAACAATCTAATTTCCTCCTTTGACACAGTAACTTTCAGTATAATGGATAAGAAGGAAGCAGAAGATGAGATCTCTTTACTTTAATAAAGCTTTCTACACAGTGCCACATGGGACCTCATAGGGAAGCCAGAAAAATGCAGCCCTATAGGCCCAGCCTGAACAAAAGATTTAAACAATATTGAGGATGTGTAATACATGCTAACATAAGGGATAAAATTACTGCACAACACAGTATAAAAGTAAAAATTAGGCCTTGGCCTTCCTGAGCTCAACCACAAAACCATTTTTTGTTTATATCCTCTGATTTCAGTGAAAGTGTTTGTTTATTTCAAGTTTTGAACTTGGGCTGAACTGAATCTGTGATTAGAAAGTGCATTTTGCTTGTAATTACAAAGAGGCTGAGATTAATATTTTGACATATCATAAAATATAATACCTACATTTTTTTTATAAATTGTTAAGCAAAATGACTAATTCATAACCTCAGCCAAGATTAGCAACAGAATCCCTATGGAATACTGTAAAATCCAGTCTGAACATGCCATGTCACTAATGGATCATAAAAGTCACAATTTGAAGGGCCCAATGTGATGTGGTAACAGGTAACTGTGATTGCTCCAGTGGCCAACCATCAACTTCAGAATGATAATCCGAAAGGGAAGATTCCCCCATTGACACATTTAATACACAGATCCTTCTGGATACGGAAAAACTGTAGAACAACAGCTCCCATCAGCCAATCTAATGTCATATGACTTTAAAGGTTTTATAATTATTTTATGGCAGGAAAATGATTGACATAAGTAGTGATCTAAAGTGTAGGTTGCAACAACCCTCTGGGTTATAGCGTAAATTATTATTACAGCAGCTGATAACAATTGTGATCAACAATCACATGGGGCAGAACTTAACCAGCCACAGCCTATTCCAAAAAATAGACCAACAAATGTACCTGATAAGTTGATAGTTACAATTACTTAAATCAAATACAATTAATTTAACAAGAAGAAAGCAAAGGCACTGGTGTTCTCCTGAACAGGCTAATAACCAGGGTTTAGTGTCATGAATAGAAGACAGTCAGCCAGGATAAAGATGAAGGAAACAGAATCAGAACATGTGAAGAATTACAAATATCAGACATAGCACAATGTGATATTCTATCCTTATCAATGAAATTCTGAAACCTAAAACTTCATGCAAGTAGGACACTGGTTTTCCTGACATCTAACAAAATTGCAGTTCTGCCCAACCCTCTGACTTTTTTACTGTTTGTAATTATATATTTTGTTATATTTTGGTTTTCTACTTTGAAATAGAGTTGTGCTGTTAAGACAAAGCCTAAGTGTTCAAAAGGGAAATGCCTTCATTAAAATTTGGTTAAGAAAAGAAAACCCTTAACCATACTGTTTGTATGTATGCCTATTTGTATACATATATACATATAACCTACCTAAACAATCTGGAGGACTTAAAAGGATACTAAGTAAGTTTGCATATGATACAAAACTGGGAGGAGTTGTTGGCTCACTCCAAGGCAGCAAGGCTCTGGAGAGACACCTCAATAAATTAGAGACAAGGGCAATCACCAAACGTATGAGATCTAGCAAGGGAAAGTGCTGGATTCATCCCAGGAAAGACCTGGGATGGAGCAGCCCTGCATGTACAGACAGATTGGGGAATGAGATGCTGGAAAGCAGTGCCACGGAAAGGGACCTGAGGTTCCTGGTCAATGGTAAGTGGAAAATGAGTCAGTAGTGCCCTGGCAGCCAGGAGGGCCAACCCTGTCCTGGGGGTCACCAGGCACAGCATCACCAGCCAGGCAAGGAAGGGGATTGTCCTGCTCTGCTCTGAGCTGGGACAGCCTCACCTCCAGTGCTGGGGGCAGTTCTGGGTGCCACAATATAAAAGAGACATTAATTAAACTCTTAGAGAGTGTCCAAAGGAGGTCAGCAGAGAAGGTGAAGGGTCTGGAGGGGAAGCTGCATGAGGAGCAGCTGAGGTCACTTGATCTGTTCAGCCTGGAGAAGAGGAGACTGAGGGGAGACCTCATTGCAGTCTACAATTTTCTTGTGATGGGAAGAGGAGGGGCAGGCACTGATCTTTTTTCTTTGTGGTAGCCAAGGACAGGACCCAAGAGAATGGCCTGGATCTGTGTCAGGGGAGGTTTAGGTTGGATTTTAGAAAAAAAGTTCTTCAGCCAGAGGGTGGTTGGGCACTGGAACAGGGTCCCCAGGGAAGTGGTCACAGCCCTAACCCTGGTACAGTTCAAGACTCAGGCATTTAAAGAATGGTCTCAGGCTCATGGTGTGATTCTTGGGGTGTCTTGGTGCAGGGCCAGGAGTTGGACTTTGATAATCCTAATGATTCCTTCCCAACTCAGAATATTCTGTTATGTTGTGCTTCTGTTATATGTGTATGCACATGAACACATGTACATATAAATGTTAAATAAATATATGCATATGTATACAAACTTCTTCACATACATACATACATGTATAGACCTCACAATCCTAAGTTTTAAACTAACTGGAGTAACTTTTGTTACCAAAGAAAAGGACAGCACTGGAATCAAGTCTTGAAAAAGTAACACTACTGTGGTTCAAACACTGTTTTTATAAGCAAGCTTTGAAGTTAAATTATGCAGATAACCTTTTGTTAGAAAATGTACTCACCTGGTTGCTATAGCTTATAGAACTTAACAAGATATAAGGAAAAGTACTGGAGCAGGTGAGGAAGGGAAATATCAGAGGGTATCAGTTAATCACATGCATACAATAAACCAGTAAAAGACATGAACAAAGCATAAGGGCTATGCCTTTACAAGCACTGAAGATAAAACAGGATAGAGCCACTCAGGATGTCCAACCCCTTGAAGAAAGCACAACCACTCAACATCTATCTGTTCTCTAAAATCATGCTGCTCTCCAGTATTTTTCAGTGAAATAAAATAAGTTCAACAGCTTTGATAAAAACCATTATGAGTACACAACAGGTATTACTCAACTAACACATCTTTAAAATGCACTCAGGCTGCGGAACATACGATGTAAGATCCTTGCAAAGACTTAAGATGGACCAGTTCAAATCACTGTTTTCATGAATAATTCAGACAACAGAGTGTGAAATGCTCTTTGACATTTTGCAGATATCACCAAAACAGGAAGAGTAAACACTTTCAAAGACAGATCTGAATCAGCTTGTAAAATAACTCCTGACTCCAATTTACTAAGATCAAGTTAACAAAAAGGAAAAGCAATATAATATGAACCAGGCAGGAGGTAAATTAAGATTGAGACACACAAAAATAGAAAATATCTGTCTATAGATTTAAAGGACTGTAAATCACATCAATGATACAATATTATAATAAAGGAAAGAAAAATAAAAAAGCAAATATATAGCTGAGATACAGGATGTACTTCACCTTATAAGCAATGAAATTATTTCCCCTCTTGTCAGTTTTGCTAGCATCACATTCTTTTAAGTATATAGCAGTACTTTTTATGAAAAAGACATAAAATAATAGCTGAGGACAAAAAGCCTACAAGAATGATAAAATAGGAAATGCTGTGAGATACAAAAGGTAACTAGTTTTGTTTTTCTTAAATAAAAAGAAAAAAGATAGAAGAATTAAGGTTTCTTTAAGGTATGTGCCTTTAAGATATGTACCTTTAATTAAGGAACATATCTTCCAAAATGCTTAGATGATTGTAGCAAAACTGCTCTGAGTCAATTAGAGCTTTGAAGTATAGCTGTATAGATTTTTCCTTTAGTCCAATTTCTCGATAGTGAGCCAATAGTGAAGAAAATGCGCTCATTGACTGTTAGAAAGAAATAATTCTGACTGGTCCTCAGCGTATCACAAGAATCTAAAAAATAATTTGTTGTGGAATCTGCACCAAGAAAGACAGAAGTATTAGGAAACTGGTACTGAAGAGACAGGCTCCAAAACAGACTTGGATGGTAAAACTTTAGACACATGGAAGCAATATATTGTTTCAGACATCTCCAGTTCTACATGTCTATGGTTTTTAAAGGCTAGAATGAAGTAGCAAACCTGCTTTTTATCATAATTTAATAATATTCAAAACACTCAGAAGAACTGACAGACTTCTAACACATACAATAAAATTTTTTGAGATAAAAATTCTGTGGTTAAGATGATGTGAGAGCCCGATAACAAGAGAAAGGCTTCAAAAAGTGCTTTGTCATTATGTCTGCTTAGCAAAAGCACTTTTGAACACCTGAAAACTATGTGTGTGGGATGGACTGTGAGCAGCCCACCTTGAGGCCCATAAAAAAGAAGGCAAATCTGGTGCAAAACGTGGAGGGGAAAGTAAGGAGCAGAATACCTTCCCTCCCTGAAGGCTGATTTGATTCCCTTGGTTTGGGGATTGAGGTGTCGTTTGCGCTGCCTGGGGAAACCGCGGACACATCAGGAGAAGGGAAGGAACCCTGAGCCAGACCCAAGAGCTCCTCAGAGAAGGACAATAGCTCAGCTCCATCCAGAAATTAAAGTTCCAGGACTAGATACTTGGTTTTGTTGTCCGAGAAAGTATCTGTTGCTATCATTCTGTTTAAAACTCTCCATGAAAGCTCTGGAAACAGGGATGAATTTTACCAAAGTCTTTTCCTCTCTAAGAGAGAGTAGGTTGTAAATTTTCCAGCTTATCTAGTCCCAGAAATCAAAGGTAAAAGCAGACTTCAAGTCTATATTATGAGAATTCACTTTTACCCAGATTAATACGTCTTTTAGTTCATGTTTTGAGATGTATGAACATCCTTTATATCTTAAAATTGTCTCAAGCTGATAAAAGACGTCTTATTCTGCTTTAAATAAATTATTTCCCATCTCATTACCCAGGAGCCCCTGATTCGCTACTTACAGCTGTATCAGCTGCAGACAACGAGGGGATAGTCCATTCCTCCTTTTAACAGCCTGGGTCTCCAGCACTGGAACTGTCCACGGTTTTCTTTTTCTTTTTCTTTTTCTTTTTTTATATTCTTCTAATCTGTAAGTCCTCACACAGGACAGGCACCATTTAATGCCGGCCAGANTCCTCAGAGAAGGACAATAGCTCAGCTCCATCCAGAAATTAAAGTTCCAGGACTAGATACTTGGTTTTGTTGTCCGAGAAAGTATCTGTTGCTATCATTCTGTTTAAAACTCTCCATGAAAGCTCTGGAAACAGGGATGAATTTTACCAAAGTCTTTTCCTCTCTAAGAGAGAGTAGGTTGTAAATTTTCCAGCTTATCTAGTCCCAGAAATCAAAGGTAAAAGCAGACTTCAAGTCTATATTATGAGAATTCACTTTTACCCAGATTAATACGTCTTTTAGTTCATGTTTTGAGATGTATGAACATCCTTTATATCTTAAAATTGTCTCAAGCTGATAAAAGACGTCTTATTCTGCTTTAAATAAATTATTTCCCATCTCATTACCCAGGAGCCCCTGATTCGCTACTTACAGCTGTATCAGCTGCAGACAACGAGGGGATAGTCCATTCCTCCTTTTAACAGCCTGGGTCTCCAGCACTGGAACTGTCCACGGTTTTCTTTTTCTTTTTCTTTTTCTTTTTTTATATTCTTCTAATCTGTAAGTCCTCACACAGGACAGGCACCATTTAATGCCGGCCAGAGGTTTTAAGCACAGAAGCACAAACGGGACGGGACTGCTGTGGAATGCATCTTGAGCTGCTTTATTATTATTTTTGCCTCCAAGCATCAGTGTCACTACAAGGTTGGGAGAGCGGGAAGATGCCAGCAGCTCACATCCTCAGCAACAGCCAGAGAACGTGATGCTACAATGCATTTTGAAAGTTTTTTGACCAATCACAAAAGCAAAAACATATTGAAAGTAGTTCTATCCAACAACTGTAAGTACAGTTACCTTTGGTTAAAGCAATGCTTCCTTATTTCAAATACAACACCAACTTGTAAACCTTAAAATACAATGCACAGAGCTCCATTATTAAGCTTAGATCTTCCTAATATCTTGCTAGATATACTTTCTGCAGCTTAGAGAGTTATTCTAGCCAAGCCTTAATACACAGACCATTGTTCTATTTGTCCTTGCTTTCTACATTTCATATAACTTTTCTGCTGACATGCCTTATGCTTTCTGCTTAGCTCTAATTGCAGTTTGCTGTCTCTGAGGCCTGCTTTTTTGCAGCTTTCCCAAAATCCTCAGATTTTAAGGATTCCCACGGCTCCCCACTCCCCACCATTGCCTGCTGCAAGACCCTGAGGCCCCCTGGAGCTGAAGCAACCACTTGGGGCAAAACCCCGGAGCCTGCAGTCCCAGAGCGGGGTTACAGTGAGCTCTGGAACCTCATCCCAAACCTGCACCCCAGACTGGAGTCACAGTGAGCTCTGGAACCTCACCCTGACCCTGCACCCCCAGACTGGAGTCACAGTGAGCTCTAGAACCTCACCCTGACCCTGCATCCAGTGGTGAGAGCACCGCCAGGCACTGGGCACTGCGCCTGCATCCCGGGGGATGGGCTGCTGCATCCCAGCCAAACTGCTCCGGGCATCAGAGGTGGCAGGTGAGATGCTACAAACTACAAAAAAAGGAAAAAGGCAAAAACTGCTTCTCTCCTCCATACCCTGTCTCAGCAGCAACAAAGGTAGTGCAGAGTGGTGGTGACCTGTCCTGTGCTTTTTAAAGTAATCTTAGCTTTTTCTAACTCTTCTCTACTTCTCTCTTTCTTTCTCTTTGCCTCTTTTGCTATTAAATAAAAATATATCATTTTTTGGCATCAACATTTAATCTCTTTTGCTTTTTATCTCATTTTTTGGGGGAGTATTTGGAACCTTCAAAGTAATTTCCATTTTATTCACAGATAGTCAGTTCTCTTTACGCCTCTGTGATTAAAGTGGTAACAGATGCTATGTACTTTAACAGTGTTCAGAATACTTCCTGTGTAGAACAAACTTGTGTCAATAGGTTTAAATAAAGAAGTCCATAATAAGGCAACGCGCACCAACCTCGCCTTTAGATTTACAGGGAGTGAAGTGGGGGATAGAAGACCTTGGGGATGAAATATCAGGCCATACAAAGTGTTGAATCATCAGAAATAAATAATATTTTAGCCAAAAATCAGTTCATTGTCACCAGCTGAGAAAAAACTAAGCTGGCAAACTTACCTTCTGCATCACCAGAAGTAATGCTAACCTAACGGACTGAATATATGTCATTTGGTACTAGTATAGAAGAATGAATAAGTAGAACACATGAAGGAATCAGTGGGAATGACTGAAAACATTTTTTCTTTAAAACAAAATATCTATTCCAAAAGTTTTTGCTTTGAATTTTCTTACATTTAATTCTTACATAACTTCTGGAACTCTTAATTCAGGAAAAATTCAGAATGAATCATAGAATAATAACTTGTGTTGGAAGGGACCATCTAGTTCCAAACCTCTTGAGCTTCATACAGCACTTGAGGTGGGGTCTCACCAGAGCAGAGGGGCAGAATCCCCTCCCTTCCCCTGCTGGCCACACTGGTTTGGATGTAGAGCCCAGGACACATTTGGTTTCTGGGCTGTGAGTGCACATGGCTGGGTCATGTCCAGCCTCTCACCTACCAGCAACCCCAAGTCCTTCTCAGCAGGACTGTTCTTGATTTTTTACTCCCCCAGCCCGTGCTGATACTGGGGGTTGTCTTGACTCAGGTACTGCACCTAGCACTTAAACTTGTTAAATTTTATGAGGTTTCCATGCGCACACTTTTCAAGTTCATCCAGGTCCCTCTGGATAGCAGGAATGTCAACCACACCACTCAGCCTGGTGTCATCTGCATATTTGCTGAGAGTGCACTGGATTTCTTTTCTATGTCATTAGCAAAGATATTAATCAATACTGGTCCTAACACAGATCCCAGAGGAACACCACTTGTCACAGGTCTCCATCTGGACATAGAGCCATTGACCACTAACTTCTGCATGTAACCATCCAACCAAGTCCTTATCCATCAAACAGTCCACCAATCAAAACCATCTCTCTCCAATTTAAAAACAAGGATGTTGTGGGGACCATGCCAAAGTACTTACAGAAATCTAGACCGATTAAATCTTCATCATATGAGGCCACTAATTGGTCAGTCAAGACTTGCCCTCACTGAAGCCATGCTGGTTGTCATGAATCACCTCCCTGTCCTCCACGTGCCTCTGGATAGCATCTGTTCCAGGCACAGCAGTGAAACTCACAGGTTGGTAGTTCCCTCTCTTCCACCCTTTTTAAAGATGGGTGCAATTCTTCCCTTTTTTCAGTCACCTGGGACTTTACCTGACTGCCACGACTTCTCAAAAACCATGAACTGTGGCTTGACATGTACATCAGCCAGTTCCTTCAGGACTCTGGGATGCACCTCAGGTCCCATGGAGGTGTGTACAGTCAGGTTCTCCATTGGCCATGAACTTAATATTCACTTAAAATGGGAAGCCTTCTGCTCCCCTGTCCTTGTCTCGTGTCCACTCACTACAGAGATATGGGAAGAGAGACTTCCATTGAAGACTGAAGCAAAAAAAGTTGTTGAATATATCAGCCTTTTCCTCTGTAGTTACCAGTTTGGAAGCCTTGTTTATTGTGGGGGTACACCTTCTTTGACCTTCCTTTTCTACCTGACATACTCATAGAAGCTTTCCTTGTTAATTATTTTTTCCCTTGCCAGGTTCAGCTCAAGCTTTGTTTTTCCCTTCCTCGCCTCATCCCTGCAAAACTAGACTGCATCTCTATACTCTCCCCAATGTGCCTGTCCCTTCTTCCCCTACCTGTGCATTTGCTTCTCGCCCTTTAGCTGGACCAGCAGGTGCCAACTCAGACATGCTGGTCTCTTGCCTTCCTTGCCTGATTTCTTATGCCTGGGGATCATAGCTCTTGCACTCTATGGACAACTTCCTTAAAAATCTGCCAGCTCTGTTCTGTTCCTCTGCCCTGAAGGCAGCTTCCCAGGGTGTCCTATTGACTATCTCCTTTGAAAAGCTGGAAGTTTGCTTTCCTATAGTTCAGTGGCCTGACTTTTCTCTTCATCTGACCCATATCCCTCATGACTGTGAACTCCACCAGCACATGACGCTGCAGCCCAGGCTGCCTCCAGTCTTAATGTCCCCACTTAGCTCACTTGTGTTGGTGACCATGATGTCCAGTATTGCCTCCCCTGTGGTAGGTCTGCCTATTTATTGCCTGGCTTAGGAAGTTATTCTACATGCATTCCAGGAGTCTCATTGTGCTACTTTCCCAGCAGATGTCAAGGCTGGAATAGTAGGTTGGAAGGAAGCACAAAACGAACATAAAACTGTAGTTTTCTGCTTATGCTTGAGTAAACAGATTTTAAATAACAAATTAATTAAAATTAATTTTGCGGTATTTTTGCGAATATTAAGTTCACTTTTTTGCTGGTTACACAATGCATTTTTTTTTCATTATCTGTGAGTGTATTCTAGAGGCTTTTATAGCTGTGTGGAAAGATTGTTAGAGAAACTTAAGTTTTTGGGAAATAATCCAAAAACAGCATAATAGTTTCATAAATAAAATTTGCTGCCACTTCCACTAGAAAACATAATTTTTGGAAATTACAATTTTTCCCCCCCACATACATATTATTTACTAAATTTAAGATATCCAACATATGAAATTAAATTATTTCACTAAAATGAACTTTGGAATATTATCTCCTTCAGCAGCAGGATTTAAATTTTCTTTAAATGAGCCAGTAATTTTAATTGCTCTCTTTTTTGTTTGTTTCCCCGTAATTACTGTTATTACAATGTAAAACATACCAGAAGTGTTATGCCTAAGTTCCACGTCAGAAGTCATGTCCTCTCTAATTCTCACAACTGCCCAGAGGAACTAAAAAAAAAAAAAATTTCCTTTTGCAAACAATGCTTAGGTAATTTTACACCGTGTGCAGCTGCCCTTCATATTCAGTGGGTTCCCTAACTTTAGCTTACCAATCAATAAGTCTGCCTTGGCAAATATATCTTTCCTCTTCAAAACTCTGACTTAGGAGAGCCAATAATAACTCTGCTCTGTATATAAAAATTCATAGTAAATTAATTTGGAGTGCTGAAGTTTTCTCTTGAAACTGGTCTTAGCATTCTGCATGGTGTGATGAATACTGATCTTCAATGTGCAGCCTAGACAGCAATTTTTTTCTATGTGTGATAATATTTCTCTTGGACAATGAGGCAAGATGATTAAAATTAGTCCTAGTGGCTAAGAGGAACATGAAATGCAAGACTGTTAAGTCAGTACTACCGTTTTGTTTGCAGGCCATGCCCCAAAGTCAGCAGAAATATGTGCAAAATAAAACCATTAAACACAATTTATATTCAGTGGAGTAAAGCTGTGAAAATATGTGTGGCTCCAAGCCTTGCCTTTATCATCTTCTAAAATAGGCTTTGCTAAGTAACATTGAAAATTACTCTTCTTTTGGTTCCAGTTTGAGTTGAATAGAAGCAAGTCCTTTTTCATGTTCCTTCTGACCACATGCAATCTACTGCCTACCTGAAACTCTTATCTGCATTTACTCAGCATTTGCGTTTTATTTCAAAACCCTCATGACTCTGTTTTGGTCCTCCATGAGGACAATAGTGTGCATTTCTCTCTCTCTGCAACACTTTAACAGGCAACAAGTCTCCTACTTCAGTAGGAGTAGTACAATGTACTTCATTTTGCTTAGCATCTACAGCTAATTTCAGCCACTTTAATGTCTTAATTCCCATGGGGAGAGATACATGATCTATTTAAACAGGGATAAAAGTGCCATAAGATAAGGCTGAAAAAATCTTTACAAGATGTTGTAAAATTCTTAGTAAGCTGTTTCTTAGTAAGAGCATTGAGATTTTTAGTAAATGGAAAGAGAAATTGCAAAGCATGAAAGAACATGCAATTTTAAATTTCTATATAGCTAAAAGCAATTTGTAACCGAACAAATTCTTTAGGGAGATATAAAAAATCTTGTTGCCACTTGTCTTCCTAAAATGCAAAGAATTTTATATGCATAAAAATAAAGAATCCTGGAAATTTTAAGAATTATGTTAAGGAGGTATTTTTAAAACTATCACTTAACTAAGACAAATACGGTTGTCATTATATATATAACTAATGTTATATAGAAGTCAGAGTTCTTTAAATCCTACAGAAACACCAAATTCTCTTAAGGCACACAATATATTATTTTTCTATAGAGGCAATTACCCCATTTCAATAATTTGGTTTTGTGAATTTGCAATGAAAAAGAGACCAGTATTATTTAGAGAGATAAACTATGGTAGTATATGAATGCATTTTTATTTGTACCACTATAGTTGTGTGACAGCTAAACTCGGAAAAGAGAGAGAGGTCCAAAAGAACAACCCAGTTATGCAAGAAAATAGTGGTGATGAGACCAGATGCTTGAAATCTATTAGCACGTCACTTATCAGCAATTCAGTACATTTTTTCATAGATGTGTTGATCTGTGCTCCTGGTGAGCCACAGCTGAAGCCTGTCTTTCCTGTATTTCTCTCTTAAGCCCTTTTCCCCTGTTGCATTATACTGAAAATGAAATTGCGTCCCATTGAAAAGTTCAGGATAATTTCTAAATATATCCTTGTCAACTTGATTAACAGTTGTATAATCCCCATATATTATGGACTGTGCTTGACAGAGTGTTTCTCTGTTCTTTCTGTCTTGCAAAATGCAAATCTATCTACTTGATAGATTTAAATAGGTACAACAGATGGGAAAATTGCAATTTTTTCTGGTTTTGAAATACTTGTTAATTTTAAAAAGCATGTCATTGAATATAGTGGTCTGTGCATAAAAATAGCATATGCAGAGAGAACAGTTTATTTTATTTAATTTGTATTTCATCAAGTTATCCCTGCTCTCTACATATACAGGAGAACAAAACTACACAAAAGTTCTATTCCTTATGTTCACATACACATTTATTTATCTATGCATTACAGCAATAACAGAGCAGTCCACAAAATAAACTGACGAGACTACAAACAGTCTTTTTGTGTTTGCAGCCTGTAAAAGTCTGCCTACTCTCTTTTTGCAAGGTCTGGAATATTTTGTATTTCTGAAGATAATCAGTTGAGAACATTTAAATTTTTTTTAAGAATCAAAATAAAACAAAGTTGCATTAGGAAAAAATTCTCAACTGTTAAACTCTCAGTACTGCTTGAATACTGCAGTTTTAACTGTTTGGAAACCACTATATCCTTATACATAGACTAACATAAGAGTTCTGATTTTATGACCTTACTATACCTTTCACATTTTAGCTTTCTTTTTTTTTATTTTTGTTTTTTGTTTTGTTTTGTTTGTTTGTTTGTTTTTTTGGGGTGTGTGTGGGTTTTTTTGGTTGTTGTTTTTTTGTTGTTTTTTGGGGGTTTTTTTTGTATGTTTGTTTGTTTGGGGGTTTTTTGGGGTTTTTTGGGTTTGTTGTTTTTTTTTTTTTTTTTCCATAGAATCATTAACTACAAAATAGCTTAGGTTGGAAGAAACCTCTGGAGGTCATCTTGTCCAAACTCTAGCTCAAAATGAGCCAATTTAAACCATGTAAATTAAGGCTTTATCGTGTCGATTTTGGATATATTCACAAACAGACATTCTACCAGCTCTCTGGGAAGCCAATTTAACCACCCTCATAATGAAAACAGATTTTCTTTCATATATTTAGACTTTCCCATGTTGTAAACTTTGTCCACTGTGTCTCATTCTAGGAGAGCCTGGCTCTCTGTATGCTTCCACTAGCTTGTTAAAGGTATTTATGAGACCTCCCTCTTAGCCTCTCTTGCTAAGACCAAATTCATCTGTTAGCCCCCCCTCACACAATGTATGTCAAATGTCAAGTGATCTAATTTCCTTTGCTGGTTTGGTTCCAGCACATCAATATCTTTCTTATGGTGAGGAGACCAAGACTGGGTACAGCACTCCAGCTGTAGTGTCACAAATGTCAAAGGGAGGTAAGACAATCACTTCTCTGGAGCTGCTGGCAAGACTCATCCTAACACAGCCCAAGGTGCTGCTGCCCTTCTTTGCTGCAAGGGCACACTGGTGGCTCGTATTGATTTTCTGTCTGCCAGGACCCCTCTCTTCTACCAAACTGCTTTCTGCTCACTTGATGTCCAGCCAGTACTGGGTTTTTTTATTATTATTATGGTCATGATACAGGACTCAGTGTTTACCATTTTAACACTTTTTCAAATTTCTGTCATATCATGTCTTCTGTTTAAACCCCTTCACACAGCAGTCCAGCCCTCCAGACCCTTTTTTCCAATTTGGTGTCATCCACAATCCTGTAGAGGGGGTGTTCCACCTAGACAGCAAGTATTTTTTCCCCAATCCATTCTCAAATGCAACCCCCATGGCACTATGCCTCCAGTTCTGTCATGCAGCTTTCTCAAGACAGTTGTCAGTCACTGCAGAGGCTGCCATTGTATTGAGTTTCATTGAGCTCCATTTCTTCACATGGGCAGCAAGTACTACTTCAGCTCTTCCAATGTGTGTTGTCTGGTTCTGTCTACTGTTGCAGGGATATGTGAACCTCCCTTATGGTCTGTACCTGTATCATATGTATCCTGGGGGAGATGTCTAAGATAAACTATGAAATCTCAGCAGATGGAAATATTTAATAAGACAAATTCGACCCAGGAATGTCAGGAACAGATGAGCTTAGAGACCTTGTGTGCACATGGGCAATCCAACCTGTCAAAACTTAAATTTACTTGTATTAACCTCAAACTGAATGACACATGGTCTTCAGCATTATTTTTAGAACTATAACTGAGCTATAGATTTTCAAACTTTTCTTTCAACTGCTTTGAATAAGGCTGCACAAGTTAAAAACAAAATGGCATTGAAACAGCAATTAAATTAATATGTTAGGGAATTGATTACCCATAAATAGAAACCATTTTACCTCATGAAAAAATTAAGAAGAAAGGAAGATATAATTTTTAAGCTCTCAAATTCACCTAATAATTTACTCCTTATGTTCCAGAAAATGCATTAATAAAGTTAAAACTAATTTTAATCTTCTGCTTGAATAGCAGAAAAGTCCTGCTCCTTTTGACTGAAATTAGGTTGGCATTATAACAATAGACAAATACTTGTCCCAGGTAGACTGCTGAGGGTAAGAAAATACCCTTATTAACAGGCATTCCTGTCATTCCTGCTGCCACTGCAAACAGCTTTGCACCAGTTTTTTGACAGAAGTTTGGATTTCCCCAGAATAGCAACATGCTACTAGTACACTGAGTATAGCAACATCTCCTTGGAATTGGTGTGAATACAATGGGTTTTGGATCTCAGTCCTGCAGACTATTGTCAGTATAACCCTAATGAATACCTCTTCCAGGGAAAATGAAAGCATTGTCCCTTAGGCAGGCAGAAAGGAGAAAGATTTATCAATTGTCATTCTGCTCCCAAAATTCATATTTCTTTCATATGTGTTTCTTCCTCTGATTGCAAAATTCAGTTTTGTCTAGTCTTTTGAGATCATAGGATCAATTCTGACTACAGTAGCCAGAAATTTAAGTTTTAAATCCTTTAAAGCACATTGGTTTAATCACAGTAATAAAGCCAAATGGTTCCCAACCCTTGAGAGGAGTCCTAGGGTAAGTAAAGTAAGAATGTAGGCATGACATATATCTACAGTCTTGCTGCAAACAGTAGATAACACTTTGCTGCTGCTGACACTTTCAAGTAATAGATTAGCTCCAAGTCGTTCAGACTTCCCTTTCCTAGCTTTCTTTCTGCCTTCATTAATTATTTCTCCAGAAACTTTTCAGACTCCTTACTAAAAGCTGACTGCTACAGCTTTTATGTAGCTTTTCCTGCTACGTGATGGAATACTCCACAGCCTCTAAAGCCATGAAAAGGTGCTCATTTGGGACTAAGGAAGTGGAGGAAAGTAACAGTGGAAAAGTGGGCCAAATATGCTGCTCATTCTGTCATTTCCCTATGGGCTAGATTTGGAGAGTAATTTTGACTCTGTAACCCCATTCTGAAATAGAAACTTTTCCCACTGGACTAAATGAGAATATTTTTTAAATGTTGGGATGCCTCTTTTTATGAAAACACACATTAGATTGTTTTATACAATTTAAAGGTTATGAAGAGTCCATTAGGAGACCTGTGGAGGTGTAAGTGAGGATTTTTTAGCATTCAATGAGAATGTGACTCATCTGCATGAGTGGAATAAAAGAGAATGGACTATGGGACTGGTACAAACTTTATTTCTTTTTTGGTGAAAATGATGCCTTCTTTGAAGGTAATTCAGTGTTTCTTTCCTTTTAAAAAAGGTACGTATTTTTCTTTTGTTCAGTTTCCCTGACAGTAAGCAAAATAAAATGTAGTCTCTTTGCCACATAGTTGTTTGAAGAACTCTATATTTCTACTTATTTTTTCCACTGGAGAAATAGAAAAAAAAAATTTGTCAGCATAGTACAGTTGTGATAGACATCTATGACAACATTTTAAGGAAAATTGTGGGGGAAGTCTGTAAAGTCTTTCAGTGATGCATCTTTTCTTCCTCCCCAAAGTAGTTGTTTTCACAAGGATTCTGACATTATAGCAAAAATCACTGCTAACACAAAGGGCAGAAAGAACCCTCATGTTGTGGCCTTTTCTTATGAAGCCAATTAACAGTAGCAAGAACAGCTGAAACTTCCAATAAAGAAAAACTCCTCCACTAGGAAGAGCTTGAGATGGACCACAAGATGTTCTCCCCTCAGTCTCCTCCAGGCTGAACAGACCAAGTGATTCCAGCTCCTCCTCATCCGGCTTCCCCTCCAGACCCTTCACCATCTTCATAACTTCCTTTGGACACTCTCTAACAGCTCAATGTCTTTTTTGTAACGCAGCACGCAAAGCTGTCCCCAGCACTGGAGGTGACGCTGTCCCAGCTCAGAGCAGAGCAGGACAATCCCCTCCCTTGCCTGGCTGGTGATGCTGTGCCTGGTGACCCCCAGGACAGGGTTGTCCCTCCTGGCTTCCAGGGCACTGCTGGCTCATGGTCAACTTGCCATGGACCACTAAGTCCCTTCCTGCAGTGGTGCCCTCCAGCATTTCATTCCCCAGTCTATCCAAATACCCAGGGTTGTCCTGTCCTGGCTCAGATTCCAGGACTTGTCTTCATTAAATTTAAAACAATTGGTGATTGCCCATCTCTCTACTTTGTTCTAATGATAAAGTTCATCTTTATTTTGTATGAATGAAAGTTTTTTCGTTTTAGAGAGGAAACATTCCTGACAAATACAAACCTAGTGTTTTTGTTTTTTTAAATACTGCAAAGCTCACATGTCATTGTGGCAAGATCTAAAGGATTTAAGCTAGAAATATTATATAAATATGAAATTCATGCTTTTCCTGCAATTGTGGTATAGGTAGATATCACGGCTATGCCTATGTCCGCTCTGTCAGCAATTCCCTGGCTGATCAAAGAAGCTTCTGGCCAGTTTTTGCTGAGATGATCCCATTGACTAATTTGAGACAATTTGCACTACAGAGCATCTCACTAATTATCACAAGAGCTAATTAGTAGAAAATTATCACAAGAGAAATAGCTGCAAGAGGTAGAAAATTCAAGGAATCCAGGTATTTATGTCTGACAGTTTGCAGTGACTATCTATGTGCTTCCATGTATTGAATAACATCTGAGATGAGAAATTCGGTTGCTCCAGTGACTCTCTGAGGCAGTTCTTATTGCAAAATAGATTTAACTAGATAAAAGAATTCTAAATAAGTTTTAGAAATTATTCCTGCAGATATAGAAATGGATGGTCTTAGGACGGTCTTCTGAACATACTTAAGGTATGGGGTGTTTTGAACACAGTTTATCAATAGCAATTGAACTGATATGGTCCCATAGGACCATGGGACACAAAACTGAATGTTAGAATTCAGCAAAGATGAGTTTTGGGAAGGTTTTTGTCATCCAGATGAAGACCTCACTGCAAAGTTCCTTACAATGGAAACTTCTGCCACCACCCAGAACTGATTACCTACCAAGACTTGGGAGATCTGACTCACTGCAGAATTCATGGTCTTGTTTAAAAGAACCTAGTAAGTAAGGAGTTTCAAACATCCTCTCATTGCCAGTCTGAAGAGCATGATCCTGTGAAGCGACAGCAAGAGCAGTTGCTCCCTGAGAAAAAGTGAAAAACGAGACAAGGGTGACAGCAAGATGGACAAAAGTACGTGCCTTTGTCTCATCAGCACGTGGATGAGACAAAAAGGGCACATTGATGCTGGTAGTTAGGTTCAAGTGCCCAGAATGTGAGGCAAATCTTTATCAGGGACTTGTTCACCAATCCAGACATTCTCAATTTAAACAAAACCAAGAATCTCTGATGCCTGTGGAGAGATTTTTTTGAGATAGAGTTTCAGAGACCTTCTTAAACTTAAGACAGACTGGAAAACCCATTCTGCAAAAAAACCCCTCAAGCCTAGCATCTCTACATGAAGCGTGATCATTCCACTTCAGTTCGCATTATGTTGTAATAGGTATTTTTTTTTACAAATATGTATTGTATTTAAATATTGTTTATGCATTATACTATACCTTCCTACATCAGGGTAAGTGGTAGAAAATGTAAAACTCTAACAGTGCTCTAAAGACACAGTACAGAAAAAGCAGAGTAGTAATAAGAGCGAAACAAATGTTGATAATATACAATAATGATTCTCTAAGCTTTTTCATGTTTTGACACTGCCATTGGCTATTCAAAACTAGGAAAAACAACTGATTTTACTTTTCAATATACTTTTCAAACTTTTCAAAAGCCATTTTGTAACTGAATCCAAGGCCACTTCTTCTCTAAATAGCAAAACTAAAAGAATTCCTTCCTTCCTTCCTTTCCTTCCTTCCTTCCCTACCACCATTGTCCACACATACATAATTAATATTTAACAATTTTATGTATTTAGTTTATGCGGCTCGCCTTTTCCACCCGAGCTCGGCTCGCCCAGCTAGCTCTCCAGGCGAGACCGGCGCCGAGA